>SNRZ01000006.1:2342500-2513768 GCA_008729115.1 Dirofilaria repens | reverse complement strand
ATGCTGGTCTGTTCCTCTTCCGGAATTCTATATATCCAGAAAACCTGAGTTGCACGCTGTAAATCTTAGCAACAATTCATTACCGTTACTTAGTTCTCGAATGTTCGAATTCCCATGGAATTTATCTACGGTGAACAATACTACATTATCACCGTTACCAATAACTCTAGACGTATCATCTTCTGTATTCCCAATACAGAACTTGGAACAGCTAACATCGATAAATGACATGTGCTATTTGGATTTCACCGAACGATTGCCATCTACTACCGCCGTATCACAATTTGCACTTTACACACACTTGAGTAAGTGTGCATCACTCGTCTATAAATTTATCAGTTGTCGATTGATCGATTGATCTATTTATTAAATATTCAGCGTAAAAATCCGAAAGGGAAATGAATTGAGAATGATTGATTATTATATTAGAACTATCAACTCAAAACAAATACGATTTTTTGACTCGAGAGTTTCGATACGTAGCAGTTATTGTAATACCTAATTGTTAAAAGTATTAATTGTTGTTTTATTAATAATTTGCATTTGTTCAGATTACAGTTTAATGTATTACAGTTTAATGAATCTGAACTGAGTAAAAATTTAATCATTCTTTACGAACAAATCCAGATATGCTTAATAACTCGCAACTCGATTTAACAGCTAGCCGCTCCGATTATAATGGTGACCCCAACTTTGCCGTACAGCTCCGTTCGCAACAGACGCGACGAAAATCTCGCGCTTTATTTACCCAATCTCAGGTGCTTTTGTTAAATTTATTATATTATATATATATATTATTTATTCTTTGTCTGACCTCCTGTTTACACTGCGCTCAATTCGGTTCAATCCAGTTCAAATTTTATGCAAGTAATTCACTGTTCCAAATATTTTATATCCTTTTTATAGAATCAAGAAAATTTTGCAAAGAATTTTTATTCACAGTTTTTTCTTTAAGTTCTACAAATTAACAGGCCATAATAAGTTGCTAGAAACGTTTGTGAACTATTAGGTCTAATCATTGATCTGAAAGTTACGCAAGACAGCATTCTATGCATACACATGCATGCACCAACAAAAAGTAATTTATTTTTTTCCAAAATTTGCTTACTTAGCAACTGATAGTCAGAAAGAAGAAAACAGATCAAAATCTTTTCTTTACCAGCAAATGACAGGACACGGATAATTCAATTTCAGGTGCGTGAGTTGGAAGAGCGATTCAAATTGCAACGGTATGTTAATGCAACAGAACGGGAAGGACTGGCAGTAACGTTAGGTCTTACTGCCACACAAGTAAAAATTTGGTTCCAGAATCGACGCTATAAATGTAAACGGATGGAACTGGATCGAACATTGCAATTCTCATCTGAGCTAATTCTAAGTCACAGTTCCCCTGCTTTTATAGGATCAGTACAATCAACTATACTGTGATGAATTTATGTTGACATGTTTTTTCAAATTTTTTTCTTCAGCTATCATTTCGCAGTCATTTCTTTCAATATCAGCATCTACAATGCTTCTCTATATGCAGAAATCATTTATAGATTGCTTCTATTCTATTAAAATAGATTATTCTGTTCTATTAAAATTTCAGTAAATAGAATTCTTTGGGAAAAAATAGAAAAGGAGGATGGGAAAGAAAAAATGAGACTAAGAATTTATAGCAAACAAGTGGCAATAATTTGATATTCACTTGTAATTTCAGCTTTTTAATGAAGCTAGGGATTCACTTGAAAAATTTCCAAATTCTTCAGTTTTTTGAATTTAGAATGCTAAATGTTTTTCTTTTTTTTTCTTTATACCTGATTCTTCAAATAACACTACTGTGCACATTTTTATGATGAAACGAAACTAAATCAGACAGATATTTCGTTAGAAGCTTTTAAAAATCTTTTAAATGGATTGCATGAATTTTGAAATATTCTCTCCTTAATTAAGTGACAAAAGTTGGAAAGGCGCAAAGATAAATGCGGCCTTAATGAAATTTTTAAATTATGGATCAGAATGAAGACAGAATCATCCGTCATTTTTGGCTTTATCTTATTTTAATACATTAGTTACAATGCTTGACATATTTGAATTAAGAAATATTTTGGGCCAAAGGTTTTTCAAAGATCATCTTGCTATCCATCAGCAAATCATCTGTTTATCCAGTGAAAATAATTCGATCAAAGTACAACATCAGATCTGGCAAAAAAATATTTGGAATAACAGGACATCATTTTGACTTTCTTTTTGTCTTCGAATTCTTTTTCTTCTGCCTCTTGTCTTCTGCAATATGTCTCTCAGAGAACATTTTCTTATTGATTTTAATGAAAGAATATCTTAATTATTTAAGTCTATTTATTTTACTTCAGTGTGGGCATTACAAATACGGAGAATAGTTCAGAAATGAAAATTCTCCGATAATGAGCAGACAGTTAAATAAATGCAAACATAATTTTATCAGTCGGATATTAAAAACTGTTTTAAACATTATTAACAGCTGGCTGCGTAATTAAAGTAATTCACTAAGCTTATAGTGATTTTTTAGCTACAAAGAAAAAGATTTGGATGGAAATCAACAGAAATAAAAATTTTCAAGTTTATAAAAGCTTATTTTCAGAAAGAATTTGGCACTATATTTCGAGTAAGAAATTTAGAAGTTTATATAATTTATTATTTGGATCATTAATTGGCACTACACAAAATATAAAACTAAATCTTGAAATTTACCTCCATTTCGTGCGTCTGTTTTGAAACCATGTTTTAACTTGTACATCGCTCATTTCTAGTTGATTTGCCAAATTCATTCGTTCGATACTTGCCAAATATTTTTGTGCTAGAAATCTGGATTCCAATGATGCTACCTTAAATTTAAAAAGACTTATTATAAATTAAAAAATATGTTAGAGATAATATCGAGTAGAGGAATTATAAATGTATGGATGAACAAAGCCAATAAAAACATTATAAGAAATATTTAAAGTGATACGTTTATTTGGTTGATGTAAATAATACAATGTAGAAAGGAATAAAATAGTCAAGATCATCAAATTACTTAAGATTAAAGTGAATATGAGAGGCGGAATAAATTTGCTATAAGTACTGCAACAAATTTATTCTCTTAGAGGGAAGGAAGGAAAGATACTAGGATTAAATCTAGTAATTTGCTCTGTTAGACATTGACAACCAAAAGGCCTAGGGTGCGCGTCGAAAAGCGATCCGTTTAAAATACCCATTTTTAGATCTTCATCGGCTTGAATCGCTTGATTTCTCTGGCCAATACGTTGCAGCTCTTCAGCTTGTAAGCAGCTTCTGAGAATATATTGTTTTGTCTGATATTACTCCGCTATTTTCGTCATTTCCGTTCCGTGAAGTTTTCAAAACAACCTTTTCTGCGAGACTCGAAAAGGTAGCATTATGAAAGATGACTATAATGAATTTTATAAGATGTTTTGAATGAAAAATATGGGGAAGACTGAAACACAAAAATACTTAATAAATTAAAAAACAGACCTGTTTTTTGGTAAAAGACGTACGCGATTTCTTCTGAACTGTCGAGATCTGACTCTGATGACATTGCCTGGTATGCCGCGAGAGAGTAGAATTATTTCGTCGATTCGTTTTTTGCTGCTTTATTGATTCATTTTCTATATAATCTGTAGCTGTAAATCCGTGAGATGCAGTAACAGTTGAAAAAAGTGTAGAATTTTTATCTGAACAAAATCCATCACATACATGATTTAGATTAATATGCGATATATTTTGCATGTTATTAGGAATTTTTATAATTTTGGAGTCAGATGAATCAGATTTGAAAAAAAAACACGATTGATTTAAAGAATTTGCAGACAACTTCTCGTATTCTAAGCCGAATAAATGGTGCAAGTCATTAAACTTGCTGAACTGTACAAATCGATTAGACACAGCTGACGAACTGGAAACAAGTCCGTATCGTATCGGTGAATATTGTGTAGAAAAAGAAAAGTGATTATAGTGACAATAATCCTGAACTTTTGTTCTAGAAGCTAATAGTGGATTATGGATAAATTTACAGTGATTATTAAAAGGCGATGTAGATGTAACATCGAATGCAGCCATTATGTTTTGACAAGGAAAGTGATGTGGAACAATGAGGTTAGTATGAAAATATCGAGGCAAGCAATCCTTGTCGCAGTTTTTTCTTGAAAGATTGCTTTCAAAAATTGGTCTCTCCCATTCGGAAATTTTGTTTTCTTCATCATTATTGTTCAGAATGGTTTGGATAGCGAATGGTAATTTACTGGTTATAGTAGCAATGGACATAGCAGGAAACACTGGAATGAAGTTAGAACAAAATAAATCTAGAAATGATATAGTCTAAATGCACAGTTAAACAGTGCGAAAGCATTAGTTGAGATAAAACATATCATAAATATCATTAGTGAATATGCCGTCTTCTAACTGACTAGTGTCTAGCAATTTTTTAAATAATGGTTTATTTGTTTATTTTTTTTGTTGTTGTTACATTGAATAAAAAATAAGAAATGCAAAATAAAATTTAATGTTCAAAATTCTATGCATTTTTCATTTGGTCGGAAGTGAAAGCTGATTATTAAAACTTAAGAAATTCTGAAATTTCATGTAAATTAAGGGAAATTTAAATATATTTTACCAAACTCGAAAATAAGCTATCATAAAAAACAAATATATGTCTCCTGACAAATATTTCAATCTTCCTGCCATCAGCAAAAAACTGAAGAGGTCAAATAAACTAACAGCATCATATTTGAAAAATTTATTGGAGAATGCTTGAAATTGAAGCAAAAGATGTTGCAATATGTAAATAACGCACACATATTAAAAACAGCAATTTGCCATCTTACCTACGCTAAAAACATGGATTTTCATTAGGGTTATTAATTTAATTAACAACCAATTTGTTTCCATAATTCACTCTTCCAAACATCTGTCCATTTCACGAAATTGAACTCAGCCTAACTGCTAATCTCTCAATCAAGAAGTATTGTACTAATACTCCTGTCACAATCCTTCCATTGTTATTTATCAATCTTCTAAATGTCTCCCAATTTCAGCGTTTTACATAGAAAGCACAAATGCAAAATGATATAACAAGATGAAACATGGGGAGGAACTTGAATAAATAAATGATTAGCCTTATGAATTAAAAACAAGAATATATATTAATATATAAACATACCTATATATTCACTATCTGGTACCGTATACCTTTAGTACAAAAATAAAATCTTCCAATGCTCACTATTTTAATGCATGCAATCATAATATCTCAAGGATCTATTGTATTTTCAAATGTTAGTTTGCACTACTATTGTTACAACCAATCATTTGAACAATTAATAATTTTAAGCTGCTTCTTATTTAGCATTGAATAATTGTCTTTCAGGCTTCTTTGACCTCTCACAATTTATGATACCTTCATCCTTATTAAAACACAAAAATGGCGAATTGGAGAAACTGAATATCAAATACTAATCTTAACAATTCGGTTTTTTTTAAAGTTAATATTGTAATACACAAGTAAAGCAGTTTTCGAAATCAATCGCACATGTCACCTACCGGTATTTGTTAGGTTTAGCTTTTATCGAATTTTTCTTAATCTTTTTCAATACTAGCTTTGATGATAAACTGATTCGATTTGTGAATAAAGTTTCAGTTTCTTATTTTGACTTGGGAGATTGAAACAATTGATTTTATATGTAGAATTTTTTCATCATTCTCTCTTGAAGAAATCATTTCCAAAATGTATTATGAGCAACGGCTACTTTCTTGTAATCCTTTTTTTATATGTCCTCAGATCAGATAGTTTGAAAAGCTTGGAATATCTTAAGAAATATATTTTGGATAATAGCCTAATAAGGAAAAAATTATTACAAATAAAATGGGGAATTAGAAGCAAAGCATCTATCACATTTCTAAAAATATTCAAAATTGCAGAGAGAGATAATGTGGCAGAAACGATTGGAATCAGTATCACTATTCACATCGGGATGAATAGATTAAATAAATTACTCATTATACAGAAAATTGGACTGTTACTCATTTATTTAGATCAATATGAGAGCAAAGATGATTTTAACTGAGTTATCATAACGTGGATTAAAATACAAGAAGGATGCTTTTAGCCTTCTTGAATTTGACTCATTGGAAACTTTAAAACTTTATCAAAAGGTGGACTAAAAAAATGTTCGAAGGCCAATCTATTAGTTCAATCTTTTGAAGATCTTTCAGATTTTATCTGACATTCACTTGCACAACAATTTGGAAATTTACCAATAACAGGATTGTCCCAATGGTTTTAATAATTAAATCAGAAGAAAATTTTAAAGCAGTTATTCGGAAATCGTACGTACATTAGTGCCAAGTTAAAAGATAGTAAGAACCATTAAAATAATCAAGTAATTGGTAAAAATGGAAGGAAACTTTCTTTTTGATGATTTTCATTATTGAGAGAAAAATTAGATTATTTCGTATGAATGAAACAAATATTTGGCTGAGGTTAAAATAAAAAAGCCAAAAACCTTTTAAAAAAGAGTTAAGAGATAGTAATCCTTCTGAAAGACTAAGAAAGAGACAAGTATGGAAAAAGAAAGCATTTGTCATACGGTTAGACAATATATGCATTACAAAGACTTTATGATGGAAATTCCCTAAATCAAAAGTTCTACAGAAAAAGTTGGGACCATTTGCGGAAATCATGATATTATAGAAATACCGCTTTCCGCAGTCACGATTTAAAAAAAGCTGACTTTAAGGATACGTTGAGAAAAACAATGAAATAATATAGTTTTGAGTGTTGGATTGTTGCGGGTGCGCTGTTGCTAGTTACATTTGGTTCTGAGCAATTAAGGGACTTGTAAATTATAAGCTATCGAGACCCTCTATATGTACTTTATCTGCGAAAGAAAAGAAATAAAAGAGAGAAAGAATTAAACAGTTAATTAAAATGGACGAATGAAAGTAACGACTTCTACTTTGACAACCAAAATTAAAGTCTTTTCGGCATTGTCTCAGTGGATGATCAGCGGAAAATTTCTTTCAGTAATGACTTTTAGCATATACCTTTTCAGCGCGAGACGCGTGTGCACGCAATTAAACCTACCGTATCTTTTAAATTATCACCGTTTTCCAAAACGAACTCCAATATCGCCACACTGTAAATTCTGAACAATAGCTTCCAGTTCACTTTTGTCGCTACCATACTTTTGCGGTTGTTAAATGATCACCTGAAATTAAGCTGCTCTTTATGATTAATGATTCTGCATCATTGATTAATGCGTCGAATGAAAATCATTCTGTGGAATGGATATCTTTTGCCATTTTCATCTTGTGATTCTTTGATAACAGATTCAGTTAATAGTTCCGCACTTTTGCCTCGATGTCGTGAAATAATTTCTTGCTTTACAAATTTTATTTGTTAATTAATTTTATCAGGAAATCGCAATTATTCTTTTTGGGAAGAAAGTTATTTGAAATCACTGTTATTTTGTAAGACAAGGACTTTTAAAAATTTACTTAAACAGGAATCATATTTTGAAAAACTGTTGGCTGAAATCAGTAATAAAACGCAAATCTTTCTTAAAATTCCTCAATTTAGAAGCATCCTACTGGTGAATACTAAAAAGTGCTTCAATGTAAGTCTGGAGTGAGTTGCAAATGGAAATAGATATCTCTCTGGAAAAGATAATAACATTGACAATATTATACTGATCCTGATGACAAGTGCAGAATGGTAAAAATTAAAATCTTCTGAAATTATACCAATGTTATTGTTATTTGACCTCCCAGCAGCGTCCACCAATTAATACATATTTGGCTGTACATGTAAACTTCTTTGTTCTGCTGCATAATTTATTCTTCACAAATAAAGCCAAATTTCCAGATTTCGATAGAGTGCATTCACTAAATCCAGCTAAATTAGTTATACCAAATAAAAAGATTAGTCGTGCATGAATTATAATCCAGCAATGCTGGTGTTAAAAAATTTTAATGAGAACACATTTATATGTTCCACGAACCATCAAAATTGTATTGTTTCCATAATCAATGTCATTGGTTCGAGAACTAACTTTTCAGCCTTGTAAGTTTAGATCCACATACTATTTCTTAATCATTCATAGCTTTAAAATTTTAACAAATATCCTGAAGTTATGCTTATTCGATACTGAAGGATTGTCAAAAGGAAGATATTATCGTAGCAGTCAATCAATGATCCGTTCGATGTATGTTAATTTTTACAGTTTTGAAATCATTGAAAAAGAAAGAATTGCCCTAAATATTTGATAATTCTTGTGATGATTCAATTTCTTATTAGGCATATAGTATGTAACTCATATATTCGAAGCGTAATAGACTTTTCAAGTGTTTTTAAATTGAGAAATCAGATTCTGGTGCAGTCAATAACTATTTTTTTTTTTGTTGAAAGTTGTTAGTCTTTCTACAATTGAAATCATAAATGAATTCGATTAAAATTGATTACAGCTCAGATTTTTAGGTCAGCATGAATTACTATAAAAAAAAGGTTCATCCAAACTGGTAGCTGATGTGATCTGACCGATGAATGGCAGTATATCGTGGTGAGCTAGATTTGAAATCTTCCCTTTTTCACGAATCATACTTGCATTCGAAGATCCTGATTATAATCTATGATTCACAGTTATAAAAACCAGGAAAAAATGAAAAACTAATAAAAATGGCTAAAGAAAGTATGCCAATAAATGATATAATGTGAAATACAGGTAAAAAAGATGAAAATAAAATTCGAATTTTATTATATCAGAAGGTGAAATTAAAATTCTCCTTTATGGTCAGAGAAATATATTTTAGGTAATAAAAGGCCGCAACAGAAGTGAAGTTGTCAGGAGAGAGATGTTTTAATAGGCGTAGCATAAAATCGGCATTTAATTGAGCGAAAAGGAGAAGTAGCAGTTTTTACCACATGTCTTATATGGAGAAATACGACGAATGCTATAGACATTCGTTATGTTTCCCAATCCCTACTGTTACCAGAGATTTGTCTCATTAGTTCAAGAAGATCATTATTCACTCTTCCTTTTTCATCCCTTTACACTGCTTCCACCCTTAAAACAACGCTACTTTTACTGGCACCGAAAAACGTTCGGTTCTATTATTCGATTTTTCGGGATCATTTGGTTTTTTTTTTCTTTTTTAATTATTATTATTCAAATGTTCAAGTCAAACTTTCGAATCTACCAAGTTAAGTGACACTTAAAAAGATCATTAAAAACGAATTATTAAGAAATATATTTTTGTTATTTTTTCCTATTTTTTTTTTCAAGCATTCTTGATAGATCTTTCATTGAGTGTTGAACTATAAGGATGCTTGATTTGATTTTCCTAATAATTCTGTGAATCTATAGTAGTTATTCCTAATAGATGAATAAGGAATTATAATAAAATCAAAGATTTCGATTTACAATAAAATTAAAGATTCCGCTTATTCTTTGAATACATCATGATACCATAAAAATAGCAGCCGCTAGTTTTATTGGTGTTAGAACATAGATATATCCTTGAAGACTTCTAAAAAAAACAGAGAGAATAATATTGCATGGTACTCGGCCAATACTTATGATCCTTATTAGTAGCATCTTCATAGTTTCACAGACATCGTGATTCTTAAAATGCTAATTAATTATTATGAATACGTAGCAATGGGCGAAATATTGCGTAATACTTAAAAACGATTCTGGTTATGCTATTATATACTTTTTTTTTTGCGGAATTCTTGGAATTTCGTTGCGGAAGAATATTTTCTGAAAATCCCCTTGTGAACCTCCAGTTGTGTGTGATGAATAAACAATTTGTAGTACATGAAAAGATCGCTGGTTCTTTTTCTATGACCCATAAACTTATCATTTCATCACTTCTCGAATCACTTATTGCAGTAGATAAGCCACAAAACAGAGAAAAGAGTCATATTTTCATCTATTTTGAAATAACAATTCTGAATTAGAAGAAATGCTCTATCAATGAATAGGCATTCGACTGTTTAACTTTCATATCAAAAAAAAAAAAAAATATTTACTTTATGAGTGACTATCTCACTGCATCATATTCGCGATTGATGAAGTTTTGAAAGCATTTATGATAATAAATATGCAGAAATACTTTCTGAGCACTATAATTTTGCAGACAATCGAAGTTTTATTTCAAAATTAAAAAAAAATTGAAAATATTCTGTTTAATTCACTGAAATAACAATGATCCTAATAGATGTAATGAATTATCATCTTACTTGATGAGCAAACTGTTAGGGCTGAGAGCAAATTATTTTTCTGTTTTTTTCTCGATTTATTCCTATAATACAAATAATAAGAAAACAAAGATAATAAGCCATTAAAGTCAGAATGTTGTCCTTCAGAGTGATTCAATCTTTAAGAGCTTGATTTCAGCTTGAATTAGTTGATTCATCAACTAGTTCTTTGAGTTAGATAGTATAAGTCTGATTGTCAAGCGAACGAAGTGACTGAAAAAGATGCGTTCTTACAATATTTTGTTATTTCAGATCTCCATTTTCAGTATTACATTTGCAATATGCTTAGAAAAAAACAGAGCTTTAGTATTCTAATAAATTCGAATAGCCGAAAGATAGGAAATAGCTGGACTCTTTGAATTCTGTAGTTCATAAGCTATACATATTTTGAGTGGACGGAATTCAACTTCATTTTTAAATAACTTCGAACGGTTATCTCTGAAATGTTGCATAGTTAAGGAAAAAGTGCAATCAATAAGAATTTTTTTTCGACCATCAAATAAGAATTTTTCTTCCTTTATTAAAAAATTTATCATCATGAAAATAAAGATATACTGATCAGAAAATGATTTCTGGTAATGAATACACTTTTATTGCCGATATTCGAAAAGTGGAAGAAGTTCAACAAAAAAGGGAAAAATTTAATCTGGAAGCCCTGCAGAAAAGTTCCACACATTCTCGAAGAGGTTCATCTCTGTAATTTTCAAGAGTTATAATTAATAGATAATAAAGAATACTCGACATTCAATTGTTCATCTTTTAAATTAAAAAAAAAAAATACAAAGATTCTTGGATAAGATTGAATGATGGATAGGAAGAATAGAATACCGCAGTTTGGAAAAAGTTTGCTTGAATTTCACTTTAAATTTTGCTCAGTGCGTCCCCAAATTGTCGTGCAGTGGGATGTCAGATAAAATCCGAAAGACCTTCGAAAGATTGAGTTTAATAGATTGGCCTTCGAACATTAAACACAGATACAAGAAGGCTAAAGCATCCTTCTTGTATTTTAATCCACGTTATGATAACTTAGTTAAAATTATCTTTGCTCTCATATTGATTTAAATGAATGAGTAACAGTCCGATTTTCCGCATAATAAATATATTTATCGTCTTTAAAAATCTAGTCATTCCTGGTCTGAATGGTGATGCCGACTTCGGTAACTTGGCAAATAATCTAATGCCACTACATTTAAAAGTAAATGTAATTTCAATCCAGATGTTTGAACCTAGAATAATAAGTTCAGACACGCGAAATGATGCAAATCTCTAAAAATTCATTTTATTATAGCGTCTCTTTTAATTCGATTTAGGAGTATCATAGATAGTTCTTTATATTATTTTTTATTTCTAGTATTACGATTAAAACAGACACAAATAGCAAAGCCAGAATATTTTTTAATTATTTGGGAAACTCATTGCTAAAATTATTTAATTTATTCAAGTCATCAAAAAAGGGAAAAAGCAAGATGAACAAGATAAAATTATAGTGTAGACAAATAATAATCATTCAGACTATGCCGAATTTATATTAGAACCATTTCAATAATCACATTACAATCAGATTTTTTAAGTAAACGTTAAAAAAAGATATATATCTAGTTGATAAGTGCGAATTTATCAGTACTAAGCTAACTCACTAGATAAATTTATGATACGCCTTTATTATCTGATTATTCAATCTTATTCATGCTGGATAAAATGGTACTTGTTTGTCAAGATGCTGAACAAATAATAGTTTTATCTACATAGAATCCATTAATAATTACAACTAAAAATGAATTCACTAAATTTCTGTAGTAGGTGTCTAAAAGCTATATTGGAATTTAATAAAATAAACGTGAATATTTTATTTTAACTGGAATCATGGTGCACTAAAATTGGGTTCCCAGAATTCCAAAATAGACTTGATTTTGTAAACATTGCAGTACTTATGCGATTTCAATGTTTCATAAAAGCATGGGTAGTTCTTATTTAAAAATCATTGTCACTTTTGATTAGGAATAGCAATCTTTCTCTTCGTTATCACTGACAAAAACCTTTATTTCACTTTAAATTTCATCTTGAAAAACTTTAAAAAACACTTTTCTGCAGAAATCTAGTAAATATCAGTCCATTTATTAAAGAAAAGAAACATTGTTAGGGTAAACAATTTGTTTACATAATTTCAAAGCAAAAAATTTCCTTTTTTGATGAAGAATCGAAAAGAATCTGAAGACAGATTTTTGGCTAGCAAAGCTATTGCTTACATGATCAGAGCATAAATGCAATGCAGTAGCTATTAACGATCTTCATTAATGGATCTACTCGACATTTCATGAAACCACCGGTATTATTAAAACAGGTAAAAGGCGTATAGATTTCAATTACTGAAATTGTTACTATACTATAAGTTCATCTAATTAAAAAATGTTTTGATTCCATTTTTCAGGTAAAACGAACTGCTTGTAATATCGTTTTTCTGTAGAACTTTGAGGGTGTTTTCAATATGCCTCACTTATTTCTCTTCTAAATGTTATTTTGATGAATATAATACTGATTAATTTGAGATTGAAAAACTTTCCACAATATTTTATCTGTGAACATCTTGATGTCATTACCAAAAACCGAAATAAAATATTGGTGATCAACACAGAATAGTTATCTTTATCGCTGAAATAATAGAAATATTAATCATATCAATTCATATTGGATAGTTTGCATATATACGGATATATTCATTTATAATTGCTTAAAAAATGATAGGAATAATAACTTCAAAACTGAGATAAAATGTGAAGAAAACTTCAGACTAATTAGGGAGATTATTATTTGTTTTGGATCTACATACGATCAATTCACTTTAATTATGGCATCACATTGAATAATGGATCGGCGTATTATATAATAAATACTACTTCATTCAAAAAAATAATGAAATGCATAAAAACACAATAACCTTGATGAAATATATGTATGGTGCTTATTTATATATTGGTATCAGTATTCGTAAATTAACGTCTGCATAAGGATTCTCTGTACAAAAGACTGTTTGACTGATGTTGAGCCATTTACTTTTATATTAAGTTGTACTAAACGATGATTTTCCTGATCAACGAGAAAGATACAAAATTTTAATTCTCTATCAAAAAGGAAAGTCCCAAAAAAGAAATTTCAAAATTTAATTATCGCTTTAGGAGTAACAGTAACCACAACCAATAGCAATGGTCATAATCAAATGTTATGTTTTACTTATTTCTAGTTAGACTAAAATATGAAATTGAGATATGCTAAGAAAAATCGCATCGAAAAACTAATAAAACTGATTGGAGACTGGTAAAAGGACTTCAGGAGAGCGGAACTTGCAGGCTTTAAATTAGCAACCGTACTATTGCAGAAATATATCACACTGATTTTTGGGGAAGCTCAAAAAAACGAATTGGCTTGAAATAACGAGTTATGCTGTGAAAAAAAAAAAAAATTTTAGGAGCAGAATGCTTTTCCTAGAAAAAAGAACTTGCTGCCAATATTAATAAAAATTCACTGTCTTTACAATAATTCAAATATAATAGCATTACTAACGAAAGGAAATAATTTTTTCTATATCTGGTTCTACTTCATGTTTTTTCAGTCAACAAACTCAATATCTCAATGAATGATTTGTAAGTATACAGTCAATCAATCTATGCCGATAATTGCTTTTGTCAAAAACAAATATCACATTTTGCATTTAAACATTTGCTACGACTGCTAGATTCCATAGATTACAGTTAAAAGAAATAACAAGAAATGATAACATAAAATCCGGGGAAAATAATAACTTCTCCGTTTTCGAGTATACAAAGAAGTTCCCAATCAGTCACTGGCATAATAAGTCCTAAAAATTAAATGCCAAATAATGAATTATTTCATAAAATTGTCATATTTTTCCAAAAAACTCATGCCTTTCATTACACATGTATTTAGTGACTGATTTTATACGCCCGTGATCATGGATTGCATAATGTTATAATCTGACAATAATTAAAACTTACATGTAAAAACGACATTATTAAACGGTAATGTGACGCCATTTTTTTCATTGGCAATGTACTGATCTGACGCAGTACTCGCATTTTCACAGATTTTTCAACGCATTCAAATATTATTTTCATCATTTTGGTTCTCAATACTTCCAATATGTCAAATATTAATGCACATGGAACCAATTTTTTTTTTTTGAATGGCTTCTACGTCAGCAAACTTTTTTAAGGTAACTTACTGAATAGAAGACTGAAATTTATATTGGATAATAAAATTATTCCGCTAAAAAATCATAATTCGAGTTACGTGAATAGTCGCTGTCGCAATGATCAAATGGAGAAACCAATGAGAAAAGTATGCCTTCATAAACAGCGCCATTTCTAATCTTATCCCTTCATTTCAAAAAATGAAACATTTGAAATGGTTTATAATTTCTCCTAAAATTATACTAGCCTTTTGCTGAACGAAAATTGTATTCATTTTTCTGTGAAAATAGCATTCTAGAATAGCTGTCACGACCAAGCTATATGAATATTTTTTTCTCTTATCATTTCTGGAAAAAGAAATGATACAGCTCTTGTCCTGAGTCTTCTGAGAAATATCCAATGAACTTTAATTGAATTTTCCTCTCTTAATGACTCATTAAAAGATGTATCACCAACATCTTATATTTCCTCAAAACACATTACTACAAACATTTCAAACTGTTTGATGTATTTATGGAAATGACAGCAAATAGAAGAAGACAACAAAGACGACTTACGAATGAGACTTTTACCTGAACCTGAATGACCTCCTCACCCCACCCGTCTCCTTTGCATAGTACAAAATCTTCAAAAGTGTAACAGGCTACAATTTTAACGGGAAATCTCAAACCTTTCATGCTATCGTACCAACTGGTTTGGAGATAAATGGCCAAAAGATTAACTTTGTTTTTTATTACAATCATTCCCGGGATGAGATGTCGCTGCTGCTAGAGAGCCTTGATAAGATTGGTGCAGTTGGAATTAATTGAAATATTGCATTCTCCTGCACAGTCATTTTGAGAGTTACTGTTATAGTATGGTACAAAAGTCCGCCATTTCAGATTTACTAAGGATTGCCATGCAATATTGCTCGAGGGCTTTCCTCTTTACTAATCTGAATCGCTAGAGTAGTTTTAAATTCTTTATAAACTGTTTTGTTGAACTCCGATTTAGTCTCCATTATCGGAGCAGAATTTCAGGGATTTTGATGTGACTGCGTTTTTCAAATTCCTTCTGGCGCATTTTTCTTTTTGATTTTTAGCTGTGTTGGTAATCTGGAATACATATTTTCGTATTTCCAAGATTAATTAGCTGCTGTTTATTATAGAATAGCTTGAAAGTTTTCGGCCTTGTCCTCATTATTCTGGATCAGTGATGATTGGTGGTTTATTCGTTTATAATCATAAGGGTGAAGTGCTTATTTCGCGTATTTATCGAGATGATGTCAGGTAAAATTTACAGAAGGCAGATTTTACTATATTGAAATGACCCAACACAAATGGAGAAAAGAAAGGTGAAGTAAGGAAGCCTTATAATAGGAAATATTGACCAATTGATTTCCGAACCATTTAACATTTGTTTTTTTACTCGGGACGTTTTTGGAGTCTATATAATTGATTAAAATCGTGTTGAGTTTACATTTATTAGTTTTTGAATATTTTGTTATTGTTTCAGTCGAAATGCAGTAGATGCTTTTCGGGTAAATGTCATCCATGCACGGCAGCAGGTATTTTCTATCTCTGTTTATGTTTGGGATCTCTTATCTATCCTGAGACTTTTAGACCCACTAGTTACAAATTTATATGCTCTTATACTTTTTTATCTGAAGCTGTGTATATTATTGCATTTACCGAAGTATTAATTCAAGAAGTCTGTGGTTTGTTAAGGTACGAAGTCCGGTAACAAATATGGCCAGAACATCATTTTTTCATATAAAACGGGGTAATATTTGGATTTGTGCAGTTACACGACAAAATGTCAATGCTGCAATGGTATTCGAATTTCTAAATAGGTAAGTTTTTTATTCATGTTTGAAACACACAAAAGAAAACAAATTTAATTTTTTAAAGGTTTGGAGATACTATGCAGTCATACTTTGGAAAATTGAATGAGGAAAACGTTAAAAACAACTTCGTTCTTATCTACGAACTTCTTGACGGTATGCTTTTTTTTTTGCGCTATATTCACAGGAATTCTACCGATTCTATTCTCTACGCTATTTTAAAGTTAGGAATTTTTTGCGTGTCTTCTATTTTATAAGGTAATAGATTTCTCTAATTTTTTGATGTTTGATGTTTAGAAATTTTTAAAAATAATGTAGTCTTCAGTAATAGACATTGTACTGTTACAGTAATCTTGATCTCTCAAAGATTTCGTAGTTTCATGCATCATTTTTTTTGCAGAGATCCTTGATTTTGGTTACCCGCAAAATACAGACCCTGGAGTTTTGAAGACGTTCATAACACAACAAGGCGTTAGAACAGCAGTATATTTTTGTTTTTCGTTTTTTTGTTTTGATTACACTGAAAAGCATTATGTATGAGGAATTCTGAATATGTTATTTCATTTCGCCTTGATTCTGGAGTCATAAAACTGATTTATATTTCCATGCCATTGGCACATATGGTTTCTTATGACTTTTGTGCTTAAGTATGGAGGTTGATTAGTCTCGAGTATTTCGAATTTTCATGTTTATAAGCTGTTAACTTTTTTGTTGTTCCGTGCAATTTTTCCATGGATGTATAGATGGAAATTCCTATTTTGCATTTACGTTATATTTTTTAAAAAGGGTTGCAGATTTATCATTTTTAGAGTAAAGAAGAACAAGCACAGATTACTTCGCAGGTAACAGGACAAATTGGATGGCGTCGTGAAGGCATAAAATATCGTCGAAATGAATTATTTTTGGATGTTATCGAATATGTCAATCTTCTTATGTCTCAACAAGGTTCTTTAATTACTTCTTTATACAGAGACTTATTTTATTTTCCATACTTCTTTATATAGAGAGTTATCATATTTTGCATGTTTTAAATATTTTAAATTGATTTAGGACAAGTTTTGTCAGCGCATGTTGCTGGAAAAGTGGCAATGAAATCGTATTTATCTGGAATGCCGGAGTGCAAATTTGGTATCAATGACAAACTTACCATTGAAGGTAAAGGGCGTGCCAGCAGTGATGATCCTACCAAATCGTTCGTTTTTTTTTTTTCTGGAATCGTAATTGTGGTACTTTTCATCGAAAACTTTTATTTTTTTTCCACGTTTTTTTCATTTTTATTGTAACATTGTGTCATTCGAAAGTATTGTTGTGAAGTAGATTCTGCTATGTTACAGGGCACGCATTTCTGTAGCAATTGATGACTGTCAATTCCATCAGTGCGTTAAATTGACCAAATTTGACACCGAACATGCTATAAGCTTTATTCCACCTGATGGAGAATATGAGCTTATGAGGTATGATTCGTCGTTTCTTTCGTGAAATCGATATGTAATTGACTATTTATATAGCATATCGTATTTTGTTTTACAGATACCGCACAACCAAAGATATACAGCTTCCATTTCGAGTCATTCCGCTTGTTCGAGAAACGTCTAGAAACAAAATGGAGGCATAAAAATTTAGACTTTTTTTTATGTTTTACGATTGCAAGTATTGCATTTTAGGTTTTCGTTAGAATTGCTGAGTTACGTAAATGCAATGTAACTCATGATGTCAGTGTATGATGGCTGTACATCATCCTTCAAAAGGCATTCATGATCGTATCAGTCTTTCCGTTTCGTTTTGTCTTCTCTTATTGTTATTTGGTATAGTTGGGATCTTAAAATCTCTTGTACTGAATTCTTCAACTAGCAGTTGTCAGTTGTCTTGTTTTTTTGAAAGTTCTAAAAATATGTTTGCTATAATTTGATATTAGTCAGCTTATTCGTTAGTCTTGTGTGTTATGAACCATTCAATATTTTATAGGTAAAAGTGGTAGTGAAATCAAACTTTAAACCATCACTTCTGGCACAGAAAATCGAAGTTCGCATACCTACACCTCCGAACACTAGTGGGGTACAATTAATTTGTATGAAAGGCAAAGCTAAGTACAAAGCTGGTGAGAATGCCATTGTTTGGAAGTTAGTTTCACTCTAGTACTCCAAGTGTTTCAAGTATTGCAAATCTACAGTTTAGTTTTGTGGTCCCAGTTTAATATTACTGTTGCGCTGTATGAAATCTGCCAACTTTTTTTTTTTGGAGCTAAAAGCAGTTTGTACTTTTGCTAAGTACAGTGGATTTTTTTTAACAAGCAGTGATATTGCTTGTTCCCTGAATTAGGTATAGCGTGCAACAGCGAAGTGTCGACTAGAAGGAAATCATTTCACTAGCCTGCATGAAAATTCAGCGTAATGCAGCTGGAGTCAAACCAATAAGGTGGGACAGACAAATACGATGTGTTCAAGCTTGGCTTTTGATCACATCTTAATTACGAGATCATCACATTGAAAGTTTTAATAGCCTTAGTTTATTGCGGTACAATCATTGTATTATGTTAATGAGATCTCCAACAAATTTGGAGTGATGTTCTCATTTTTTTTATTTATGAAAGTAGTAGACATATTTTTAAGATATTTCCATATTACAGTATCTTTCGAGAAAGGAAATGTTTTTTGTATATATCAAAATCAGTTTAAAAAGAAAAAATGATACCGCCTTTCAGAATCAAGCGTATGGTTGGATTGAAAGAATCTCAAATCTCCGCTGAAATTGATATTTTGAGCACTGGTAATGCTGAAAAGAAAAAATGGAACCGTCCTCCGGTGTCGATGAATTTCGAAGTAATTTCTTAGAATTAAATGAGAATTGGAGATGAATGCATGTTTTTCTGCCGTTGACGTCATGCTAACAGATATCACCAGTGAAGTTTTTTCAGGTGCCATTTGCTCCATCAGGTTTGAAAGTGAGATATCTGAAAGTATTTGAACCAAAGTTGAATTACTCGGATCATGATGTCATAAAGTGGGTACGCTACATAGGCAGATCAGGACTTTATGAAACAAGATGTTAATTTTCTTAGTCCTATATAATAACTTGCGATAATAATCCTGAAAATTCGTTTCGATAAAAAATTTTTATTTCTGCTTTTTCTGTGCATTTGGCATTGATTTTTTTATTGTATTACTTTCATTTCAGTATTTTTTTCTTTGCAATTCATTCTTTTGTCCATTAATTTGTGAGATATTGGCAGAGATGTTTCTTCCTATCATTCAAATTTTTTCTCTTCAATATTTCATTTTAAGATGTTTATAAATGCATAATTTATTGAATGCTTTCGTACTACAATTCATGGAAAAACTGATTCTGCTTCATTAACACTGTTTTTGTTTTACGCAGTATAAAATACCATGATTTTTAAAGGCAACTTGAGTTGCTTTTTTAGTTTGCTCTGCAACTTTGGATTTTGCGCTTTTTATTTATATTGATAATGTTCATCTGTATGTATTCTTCGTGCTTTTCGTTAGTTTTTACTATTGGTATTTAAAGAAATATACTGATAACTATTAATATAATTCTTTCGAAATTTTAGAAAGTTGATTCAGTTGTTTTCGAGGGACTGAAAAAAATTAAGTTAAATCCCAGTAATTACTTATTATAGTAATTTTCAAAAATTATATTTAGAAATTCTACGGAAAGAAACATTGATTTTTTCCCACTCATAATTCAGACCATTATTATAAATGTTGGTTAAATTCCTGAATATTGCAAAATTAACGAAATCTGTTGATATATTATTTGCATCAACTCTACTTGGAATAAAGATTCGTAACTTCCTTTTGACTAAAAGATTGGATGTAGCAGTCATGAGACAGTTATGAAACTTCTGTTAGTTAAGTGTCACTGCGCATGTAAAAGCAAATAATGGCTATAGTGAGATTAGAAGTATAAATTCATTACATCTTTATTGTAGATTTTTCAATCTCAGTTGACACTGGCATCTGAAGGTTTTTTTTTTTTTTTTTTAAGTCCTGAGAATTTCTTGAAAAATATGTTCTCTTTGGAGTCAATTTTAACTTTAATCATTTGTTCATTCGTATGATTATTTTTACATCGTGGATTTCTTTTTTGGAAACACAGTGATCTTAGTGATGTGTTCCTGAAATTCGCCATTTAGTTATTGTATAAATTTACAGATGCTCTGTTATACGGTACATGTGTATTGTGGACCACAATGTTATGCAAAATTAATTTATTTTTTCAAACTAAACATTCAGACGAATAAACATGAGCGATAGCATTTGCAATGCAAATGTTCCTGCTATTAGAAAATTTTAGGACCTATCAAAGCATTTTCAGATGGTGTCATTGTGATTCTGCTGCACTATTTGCATGTGGAAGAGATATTCAATCTTGATCAAAATTTGCTTGTACTAATTCTTATTGTAAATCACACTTCAAGATCATATTTCGATCAAGTTGAAACGTTCCTGCAGCTCGATGGTTCTAACAAAGATTGTATCAGTGAACGAAAGATTTCAGATTTACTGCAGATTATTTTCCACTGGTTTTAGTAAGTATAAATAAGGAAATGCGATTAGTTATGTGAAAAAAAAGACATTGAAGAAATAGGAAGAAAAAATATTTGAAATATCTTTTAAAGTTTGATAATGAATTAATACTCTACTGTTAAAGAAATGAATTCCGGATGTTTTCACATAACCATGATTATTCTGGGCTAGTAAGCAAATATGCGAAGTTCAAAAAACAGTGATAAGCAGTCGAATTATTTGATAAATTTACATCTCAAATAATACCACTGAAATGATGCAGCAGAGAATGATTATAAATTAACAGATTTAAATGACCTAAGCAGCAAAGAAACAGATGCAGCGGATATGTAGCAATACGCAAGTGGCGGAGCAAAGCGCTAGCAATTTCCTTCAGTTGCAGTAATGTTTTGCTTTCACTGGACGTCTGGACAGCTGCTGATAGGAAGAGAGCGTGCAGTAATGTGTTCTTTATAAGTTACGTCACTCATCAATCCTTTCATGTACAATTAAAAATTCATTATAATGAGACGTGATACTCTGTTTGTGCAGAACGACGAATTCGACCTTGTAAGTTACTATTCGGTAGATCCCTTTATTACTATATCCGCAGTCTTATTTTTTCATTTCTAAACTTTTGATTCATCTTGGCAAATTCCACACATTTATAAATATGAGTTATTTTTTTCGATTTGTTCTTTTTTGCTTCTTACAGCATTCATCTGAAGCTTTAATATATTTCTCAATATATAACTCCGGCCGATCACGCGCCAACACCTTAAAGTTTTGAAATCACTAAGCAAATTCAATCGTAGTGCTCATCAACTGTTCTGTTGACTTTATCGCTTTAAATGTTTTATTACAGATTCCAGTTAAAATTTCATGTTGTGTTTTTCACTAAAAAGTTTTATAGAATGGATATTCTCAATGTGTTTCATAGACAGTTGTCATCATAGTGCTGAAGAATGAGAAAAAATAAGGCTGTATGAATTTCGTCTTTTCAAAACTGAATTTCTTGTCAAAATTTTGATAGCATTGTGCTGCTTTTCAAAGAATAATGATGTACATTGACCGAATTCAGTCTACTTCTTGCTAATAAATTCCCGAAATTCAGTAAAGGTAACATGTCGAGAGTATCTAATAGAATGGTTTTTTGCAAACTTATAAAATATATCAAGTTGTTTTCCAATCTTTTGATACGGTGTGTCATATTATTGCTCAAACATAAAATGAATTAGTTCACAGTAGAGATTCTTCAGCACAAAATGTCTCAGATCTTTTTATTTATAAGTTGTGACTCTTTCCGAAATATTTTAAATTGAATTCATTTTGTTTTTTGTTGTTACATTATATGTATAAGGTAATATTGATAATGTTTGTTTAAAAAAATAATAAGGGAAAATTTTGTGAGATTCTCGATTTTTTTTTTATTTCTGTAGCCAGTAATACAATGCATTTGTCATAGCGCAGAAAGTTTTCTAGAGATCAGAATCGGAAAATAGTTCAAATGGTGACGAAATACCGATGGAAATGGATCTTACGACGGCCGGTCCGCCACTTTCAGATGATGAGTCGGTCACCGAACAATCTGGCGCACAAGCTAAAACAATTATGGTATATTTTAAATTTGTTTTTAATTATATTTATTGAGAGTCTGCTTTTCAGTTGACAACTCTAAATAATTAATCACATAAAATGATGGCAAATAGAAAAATATCCATTAATTAGATGTTTAATTTAATTGATTTGAAATTTTTTCACTGCAAATTTTTTTTGGAAGTTTATAAAAAACCTTCTCGTAACTTTTGCGTAAAAATTAGTTGTATTACAGTATGCTCGAATGATATTACCTCATGTTGGTCTTGTTGTTTTACTTATTGTATATCTTTTGATTGGCGCTATAGTGTTTCGCTATCTGGAAGCACCAAATGAAGTTGAGGTAAGCTACAGTTTATATATTTGGGCATAACTGATGTTGAAAGGTTGCGTATCTCTTATGTTTTGCTTTGAAGCGTCAATGCAAGTGTTTTCTTTAAACTTTTTTACAATAATATATACAAAGGAAATATATATATGTTAACGGTAGAATCGGTGCTATAATTGGTCTTTCGCGGCTTCTTAATAGAATATTTCCTTTGTCATCCATACATACTAACTTAAGCCGGTCGTATAATTTAAACCATTTTTAAAATTGCTTAAGTTCATCTAATAGTTTAATCATTTGATTAAATGCATTTTATTTACATTTTATTATTCCATTCTTTTTTATTTCAACCACAAAAGTAACACGATATGTTATAATTAGGTCGTCTTCATAAACTAGACAAAAAAACCATTTAATATCTTCAAAATTAAGAGGCAAAAATTTTTAAAACGTTGCATGCAATCTAATCGTTTTCGTTTTACCGTCATTTAGTAACACATCAATAGATAACAGTCAGTTTCGACGATTTTCCTTCTCTTTTTTTCTCTTCTCCGTATTAATTTTTGAAGATATATATCTGCTCCTTTAAGTGAGCCATTTTTTTTTAATTTACTTTTTTCCATTCTAAATGTAGACTCGTGATCGCGAACTGCGGGCAATTTTTGGCTTACGAAGGGATTTCCATGATATGGTTTGGAATTTAACTGTTGGGGGTGACAATTATTTTACACGTGAGTCATTGGACTTGCTTGGAGAGCAATATTTCGAATCACTGGTACTTGCGATGTTCGAAGCATACCGAAATCAATTTGTTAATGAAAATCATTTATTAAATAAAACAAACGGTGATGCCATGCTGTGGACATATGCGAACAGTATCTTTTTCGCTACAACTGTTATTACCACTATTGGTAATGTCTCTGTTCTTATTTTAAGCGTAGGAAAAATTCATGTTATTTAAGAATTTTAAATATTGAAATGATGAATGTATTGAAAAATACGATGTATTGAAACAGCATCTATCGGATTCTCTATTAGAAATAATGTATTGAAATAGTATCTATTGAATTAAGAAGTAATCTTCCACGTTAATTTTTCCTTGCACTGGATCTGAAAACAATTGGTATTTTAAGGATATGGCAACTTAGTGCCAGCAACACAATTTGGCCGTATCGCATGCATATGTTTCGCTTTGTTTGGTATACCTCTACTTTTGGTCACAATAGCAGATATAGGCAAATTTTTGTCTGATTTTTTGAGCTTTCTCTACCGAACTTATCGAACTTTCAAGCGAAAGGTTAGAGATATTTGTGTTATAAATTAGCTTATTAAATTAAAATTAAATGACATTAAAAAGAATACTGCTTTCTTGAATTTTTGGAATTTCAGGTGTGTAGACAGTCACGACGTATATCACATCATTATCGGGATCGTAGCTCTTCCGCACAAAGTAGTTCTGTATCAACGAAAGCGGGAAGTATGAATTTAAATAGCATCGACAGTGATTCAGAATCGAGTTGTGAGGTCTTTCTTCTATTTATAGAACAGATGTTTGCAAAGCTGCTACTATAAAATTCTTGCTTTTGTTGGGACATTTCTGACATCTAATGATGTTTCTAACGAAAAGCGTGCTAAAAAGGTTAATACTGGAAAAGATTAAAGTTCATTTTGTTACCGCTATAGTCTTCATCTGAATGTTAGCGAATAAAATGTAATAAATCTTTTGGCCTTTAATCTTGCTTCGACAGCATGTTTATCAGGCCCCAATGGCAATCTCAACACTAGATGAGCGGGACATTATTTATCTTCATTTGCTATAAAGCAATGAACTAATGTTTGTTGAGTAGGATTATTTTATAAAATTAGAGTAAAATTCCAATACGGTAAGTAATAAACTTCAAAATAATTCGTAACTCACACGCACATGCATTTCCTTTGCTTAAATTTTTTAGGATGAATTACGTATTCCGGTTGTAATGGTACTATTTGTATTAGTTGCTTATACAGCAATAGGCGGTTTATTGTTTCGATCATGGGAAGGATGGCAGTATTTCGATGCTTTCTATTTCTGTTTCATTACAATGGCTACGGTTGGTAAGTTTTTTTCTGAACAAATGGAAGATAATGTGCACATTATCATTCATACGTGTAAACTAATAATCACATATTTTAAATAGGTTTCGGAGACATTGTGCCAACTGAGCAAATGTATATGTTTTTCACGATGGCTTATATTATCTTCGGCTTAGCTTTGTGAGTTTCATGCCTGTTTTTGTGCTTTAGAACGATGAGCAAAGACTATGATTTCTCAATCGGATACTTTGTAATTGAAATAATAGATTCTTTTACATGGAAAAATTTTATATTTGTCGTGGCAACATCGCTTTTAGAGCTACGATGTGCATCGACCTTGCTGGTACTGAATACATTAGGAAAATCCATTACTTGGGCACAAAAATGGAAGGTGCGAAAGGAGCTGTGATGACGTATGTCGTATTATTTAGTCATTCATAATTCAAAATTCCTTTTGATACTTTATAACTTTTACCATGGGACATTCTGTGGAAGTGTATTTCGATGTGAGGAGTCAAACTTTTAAAATTTGTGAATTTTTTCCAGAGGTTTACAAGCTGGTGAACATTTATTAAAACATACTGGTATTGAAGTTATTAGAACAGCTGGCGGTAAATTGGTTCAAGTTCGTGGGGCAGTACTGAATCAGAAACAAGCACGCGAACTCGGTGTCGATTACATATTAACTGATTTGCACTATCAACAGAAGAATATACTGTATGAACCATTGAGTCCTACAGTGCAACGTTTGGTGAAAAGCAATAATATCAAAGTAATTTTTAAGCTTTTATGTAATGTAGCGAAAATTTTACGTTTTCAAGCTTGCAGTAATTTGAAATCCTATTTACTGTTACTTAATCTCTGTTCCTCAGAAATTAAAGTTCAGATACTACCTGGTGACATTACGGAAAAAGATGGATACATTATGCAGAACAAAAGTTATGATAAACCAGGTGGAAAGTATTATCGCATGTTCCATCGACGTAAAAACTGTATCCATCGTCTGCTGGTACCATCAACAAATGATGTCGCTGTCATTATACCTATATTATTGAAAGAAACTGATGTCTGATGCCTCCGCTATTATTGATATTACCTCAACTTATCGGAGAACATAAAGGGAACGTGAGAAAACAACGTAGGGTAGATTCATTTCCAGTAATTCAATTGCTGAAGAAAACAAATGACAAACTGCATAAACTAACAGTTCAGTTCATTTGCAAATTACGCCAATAACAAATTTTAACCTTATGCGGGTGCATTTCTTTTACGGCTTTAATTTTTTGTTGAACTGCTGAAGTCATTTATAATTTGTAGCAAATTCTGAAGCAATTATTTATTTATTTTAGATTTAAATTTTGTAAATCTGTTTCAAATACTAATTATAAATTCTACTGCAAGTATTCAGCATATTCAGCAAAGAAAGATAGTAGTAATGAGTAATAAATTAATAAGCCTCGAGCGTTATAGTTAAGAACGACTGAAAAGCGGTGGTATACCATTGCCTGAACTACATTTTAAGGTTTATTTATTCAGAGAAACAAAAAGTACTCACTGAAAATCTCTCAAGCAAGAATCCTTACCGAAATTCTCCAAATTCTTTATAGTACAGGTAATACTCCAGAATGGAAGGAAGCCTCTGTAAACATCAGTGCATAAAAATTCAAAGCAAGTTGAAACAGCTTTTGAGTTAGGATTCTTCAGAACTGACACAATAATTTCTCGGATTTTGAAGATGCTTCTTAACGTGAATTCTCCATAAAGTTGATTAAACCTTAGATTGGTCTATTCGATTTATATTTTTTAGATTCATGCAGCGCAAATGTTCACTAGTGATATACTAGTAATAGGTTACTAACGAAGCGGAACATATCGTTGTAGCAAGCAAGAGCAAGACGCTACCAAATGAAAGAATGTATTGGTATGTCTTTTAATATATTTTTGTTAATCCGTATAGAACCTAAATCTATGTAGAACCTAACTTTAGCAACTAATCATCGTGGTGTAAAAAAATAATTTGAAAGCGATGCAATAGTTACTGACAACTAAAATATGTTAAGATATAAGGATCGGAATTCTTAATGAAAAAAATACTTCGAGCTATTAAGGTGTATCAGTATCACGACAAATGAAGTGTTACTGCAAGCCATAATATTTAAGAGAGCTATAATTAGTATCAATATTAAGCCTTGATTTAGTATTATTTGCCGCTATTACTCCAATCTGATCAAGTTATCCTGTCAGGTTTAATTAAACGACCAGTTAACCAATTAACTGAACAGATTTTCATCTACTAATTCATCTCACAACAATTCACAAAACTTTTTAGTCACTTTCAAAAATAACAGTCGTTAATGCGGACAAAAACTTAGGAAAAAATTAAAAGAAACTAATTTCGAGAAAGAATTAAGCTGTTAGCTATGTCTTGTTTGGCCGTCCAGATGCAGATGACAGTTTCGTTGTGGGGAAATGGGACCAAATACATTAAAGGAAGATAGCAGCCGTATTCTCTGTTAAAAATCCATTTCATCAACAGTTGGCTGAAATTATGCGGCCAGTAAGTGGTGTTCGGGAAATAAATGGATATTTGACAAATTAAATGTAGCATGAAAACAAGTATCTGGATTTTAAGACCTAATCCAAGAATAAAATTGAACTAAGTTCAAATTTCCAATCTACTAGAGAGCTATAGAGTTTCTCTAACTTTATTTTCAAGTGCCGGATTTCGAAAAACTTCATATTATTCATCCCGTCCCTAAAATTCTTCGCGGAGCTTGTGGTAAGATACTTCGTCCTCAACTGAAATAAGTGCAGGATTGAAAAATGCAAGCGCAATTTATCGGAACGCATCAAGCAATTTAAACGTTAATAGCAATAAAAAATTGATAGCAACAAAGTTAATTAAAACATTGGAGCTTGCCACTAAATAATTGCGAATGTTCGCCACAGCATTGGCGGCAGTTATCAGCAAAGCAGTGGAAATCCCGAAAATAATTCCCGCACATAATAAGATGAATAGCATTCAAAATAACAAGAGAAATGATTTGTTTTTTGTTGCATACTTTTATTCGTGAGAAAATTTTTAAACGAATCCTACTCAACAGAATAAATGAGAAGCGTTATTCCATAGACTTTTAGATTCTATTTTCAGTTTAGGACCTTGCAATGAGACATTAAACCATGTATACTGCTGATGGATGGTGTAAACGATAACTTATAACACTGATGAATACTAATAACTTATCGTTGCTCTTCATTGGCTACCACATTTTCTACTCTCTTTTCTTGAAGACCCTTTTTTATCTTTGTTTATTACAAATACATCTCACTACCTTCCAAATTCCAATTCATAGTTTGAGTCAAGAAATGCTGAAACTCCAGACTAAAATACTTGATAATTCAAATCATTATATTAAAGAAGTAATGGTAATGACGATAATCATTAGTTACAGTAAACGAGTTCTACAGACAATGACCCAAAACCTTAATAACCGATTTAAAGTTATTTAAGTCTGAACGAGGCAGTTTCAATAAATTAATACGACTGCATCACAAGCGCAGCCACTTTATCCCCAGCAATTCTTTCCTGCCACATTTCAAATGTCTTAAAATTTCAATTTCAATATTTATCTTGGTGATCCAGTACTAACAATGATTCAATATTTTCAAAACAAAATATTAACTATGACTAATTTCCAAACAACAAACTTAAATATCAATTATATCTATTGGAAGAATTTAGTAGAAAACACATTACTCGTTAGAATTATTAAATATATGGCTCTAATTATAAAGTAGTAATCAAATAATAAGATAAATGACTTCGTGGAAAATTCATGCTCTTCAGCTTTATCCTGTTCTACTCTGAGATTGATATGCCAAATTTCAAAAGTTACGAAAGTTGAAAATGGTTAAAATGTTCAATTTACCAGGACATCGTCATGACGATGTTGAGGTAAAATACATAAAAATTAAGAATGAATATTTTTTTCAACAGCATCTAATATGAACTCAAATATCAAAGTAGTTGTATATTACAAAGCAGGTGTACAAACCGGGTTAATAACAAAGAGTCACAAGTTCCCAATATGCGAAACCATCATTTTGCGACGAATTCCTTTCTACCAATAACAATTTTCGATTGAAAACAATTATTGCAAAAGCGTGCTAACAATATTTCGACGCTATGCGTGTTCCTGAGGATACTGCATCTTACATGAAAGAAAAAAGCAGTAAAAGTTTACTGTGTAATGTTAAACAATTGCAAGTTATCTTTCACTTCGGCAGTTAATCCTATAACTTACGGCTAATTTACGGCGGTGGGTACGATACGGATAAAGAAAATGAGTAAAGAAAACGCTTGCAAAAAGAATATGAGTTGTATACTTAAAGCACAAGATTCTGCGAGTCATATCAAATAGTTGAAATGTTCTGTTGATTGTCAGAGTTAGCATCAAATAATTTGATAATACAACTTGTGACTAACAAAAAAAAAAAAAATGGAAAAACATCACAAATTCAGTAGCAGTGGAAAAGTTCTAAGTTGCAAATTTCTCAGCGGGAAATGACTCAACAAAAACAAAGTAAAAGTAAATGGGCAAAAGACCTCCCTCTTTTATTCCTTAATAAAACAACTCTATTGCTAACTTTTCTTTGTACTAACTTGCTATTCTTCGAAATGTTCCAAAACTCTTGAGATCCAAATATAAAAGCTTAAATAACAATCATATAGATCGTATCACCATCTTCGATATGCAATGCTTGAAGCATTTGACTCGGGAAACGCAACTCATTTAGAAATGGAATATCACTTTAATATAAAACAGCCGCATATATTTTACAGGAATTCTTGTTAATTTTTCAAGCATATGCATCAGACAAAAGACTGTTTGCGTTAAACGTATTTTCAGATTTGCGTTGTATCAAAAAAAAAAGAAAAAAAAACGGAACAAATTTTCGTTCTGAAGAAGAATTAAGAGAAAAATATAAAGATTTCTTTCAAAATTGTTGGAAGCTGATGATTGTACAACAATCAAACACGGAAAATTTTATCACCCAGTTTCTTCGCATATCACAATAATAACAGCATATTTCTTCGGAGTCATATCAACTTTGCACAACTGTTCCACATGGCCATGTCGATCAACTAGCCTAACAAATATTTTCGGCTTAATTTCACGGATATCATAATATCTAAAACATTCAAGATACAGACCTATTACTTTACAACTAGATTTGCTAAATGATTTATGTAATATCTATTCTTCAGAGCAGATTGCAGCACTGTCTCAGAAAGTATATCACAAAATATAAAGTGACACACATCAAACAACTAATTACTTTGCATTATTTTTTGCTCAAACACTAAACATCTACATTACTTTTCATTAAAGAATCATCTACATGATGGATAAACTTATGATACAACCTAATGAAAATCTATAATATTTGACCAATTCTAAGAATTCAAAAGCGTCCTTTCTAACAGCTGCTACAAATTTCACTAAAATTCAAAGTGTTTTTGATTTCCTATAATCTACCAAACTTTTACGTGAAGCACAAAAGGATCTGAGTATCACTGCAGTACATTGAACTTCAGAAAAACTAACAAAAACAAAGAAACTTAATGACATTATATAATAATAGAAGAACAAAACCTTATAAGGAACCATTCAGATTGTTCAGTGGATATATAGATTTAGAATCTTTGCAGAATGCGTCCAACAATTAGATGGAAATGTTCATCATCTTTGAACATCATTCAAACAATTAAGATCATTCATCTGAAAAAAAAACGTATAAATATAAATAAATAAATATATATATAATATATGGTTGATTAGCAATCTGTCACTCAGAGGAAATACGAAAAACGAGCTTCGAAACAGGCAAACAAAGCAAGCTAATTAATTTATAAGGATTGCATTTGTTCCTTTCGCACTCGTTAAAAATCTATTGAAATACAGGAAAAACACTTTATGATTTGAATATGAATCACAGTATTCTGAAATGTGCAACAGAAATGATTTTACATCAGTCAACTCTGAAGCTTGATACCATGGAAAAAAAATTTGTAAATATCTACTTCCACTTTACAAGATGTATATCGAATAAGATTTTCACACAGAGACAACGACATTAAGTTCGGAAAGGACCTCCATAAAGAAGTATCCCAGTGCTCGATATTGCACTTATTTACATGCAAGACTCCAGTGATTTTGACATGACTTCGCCGCTAATGTCAAAACGATTTTCTAGATTTCTAGAAAAAAATTTCTAGAAAAAAATCTGTGGTATTCCATAAGAAACTCTGCAGAAAAGAATTCCATGAAAAACCATCAGAAATACAGAAAAATTAAGGTAGCAAGATATCTATTTTCTGATAGATGCAATTCTTTCAATTTCGGCATTTTATTTAACAATTTTCGTACTGTTGACATCGGTAAATCCATTCCATTTAATATAAACAGCTCCAAATTCACATCAAGAGGGAAGTTCTATAGTGTCAAAAATGACTGCATGGGATTGTGTCCCAAGTTTAAAGAAAAAATGACAGTGACTTCTTCCCATGTTGAGAATCTGTTCCAGGTCAAATCTACCTAAATATACAATAGCATAGCAAAGTTGATAGAATCCTACATGGTGCGACTATCAACAAGGCATTTAAATTGTAACACACCTCACGAGCATATCTGCAGATTGACAGAAATCGAACCTTATCACCGACTCGACCAATGTATTTGTGATTGAGTACGAGTAGGAAAAGGGTGTGTGTTCACTGGCCAACTTACATGGACTTATGCCTGTCTAAATTAAGATGGAATTTGAGCATAAGCATTTCATTTCTCGATTCTGTATAATAGTAACTTCGGCAAAATGGATGAAAAGTCCAACAGTGCGATCATAAAGTTGAGAAACTAAATTTCTGTTTTTCCATAACCAAGAATCATTGTTCGATTCACGATATCCACACTGCACAAGTATTTCTTTTTCAGTTCCTTAACCAGAGATGTCAAACTGCATCCTTCAGTCTAAAAACTGATTTGCATTCCTGTAATTACCAGAATTCAAGTTTAGTGGAAGATAGTACGACCCTGTTAAACAAGAATTTTTCTTTTTTTTCAGTTGGCTAGTGTCATGAAGATAATTAAATATTTGAATGTGTTACTGATTCTTTGAATATGTTAAAACATATGAATGTGTTAGAGATTATTATGTTCAAGTTATTTGGTAGAGACTCATAAACTTGACAAACAACATTATAATCTCATCCTTGTTAAGTTGTCGCAGATAAGAAGGAAAATGAGCCAAAGAATTATCTCGCCATTAAATTTCTCAACTGTTCAGAAAAAAAAGTTGACAGGAGATAGACAGTCTATCCCTTAATTTTCGCTGAAATTAATCGCACACCTCGAAATTTCATACAAATTTCTGGAATAAGAGTTTTTTCAAGAGATCGCGAGATCGAATGCAACTTATTTTATTGTTAAATGCCTGCAGACGGAGTCAACAGCAACATGATAGAGCTTCCGCCGCTATCATCATTCGGATCACTGTTAGCTGTATAAGCACCGTTATCAAAGTCTTTGCTACTCTAAGCTTGTATCCTGTCCACGTAATTTTCATCAATTCCTTCTTCCAGCATTCTTGGATGAGGCTTTTCGACCTGAAACAAACGAAGGAATACCAGATACGATGTCCAAGTCCCTTTATGCCTCTTTCTTGCACTTCTATCACTTTTCTCGAATCATCCCTTTCCTTACAATTCCTGTACAACTTGATAATTGCATGAAATGGAAAGGATGAGAAAAGGATAGCTGTCTTTCGAATGCGACAGGGCAATAGGGAAGGCGACGAGAAAATGAAGAAGATAGGAATGACTCCGACAGAAAAGCAATTAGAATCTTCATAAGGAGTATGAGAGACATATCTAAGTTGATGGGCCTATAAGTCTCTTAAGAGTCATCCGAGTCCGGCGAGTCTGCAGATTTCCTTATTATATAGAGGTAACATGAGAATGGAGAAAGTTAAAATTAGCGGTATTTGAGAGCTTAGCCAAACTTGCTATTCAGCTCTTTTGTTTTTCTCATAAAATCCCAGTACTGAAATAAACACGATTGGTGTTCTTGCACAACTTATTACAGCAAATCTCTCTTCTATCTCCACTTGTCAACCACTAACCAAAGAGCACTGATAATAATTTAAGATGCAAACGAATAGGGGTTGATATTACAATCTCGCAAAAAACATTTGCTGGACACCCCAAGTATTATCGGTTTCACCATTATTTCTTTCAAGATAGCTTCTGATTTAAGATTTCCTCATGATGTTTGCAAAAGATGTCGAGATTACTAAATACTTTGTAAATTTGCTGACTATTCTCCTTCACATTAATTTATTATATTTTGAGGCAAGACATAAGTCGAGGGTATACCGAAAAAAGGTGCAATTTTCATATTATCATTGCTCCCAATTTCATAATCTAAGTACGAAATATTGACATTAACAATAGACAAAATATCCAAAAAATTAATTAACAAGGGTTGAAAAAAGCAATTAATAGAAATTCGATGATTAAACCTATGGTTTTGATCATCACGTTTTTATAAACTGCTAAAACTTTGTTATATTTTCTTTATTTATGGAAGTATCCTAAAAACAATCAGTGCTATGCTTTCATTAAGGTTCGAAGAGAAAATTCTTAATCGAGAATTTCCGGCTATGAATTTCTGGAGGAATTTCCACTTTTTTTTGAGATTAAGAACTAATTGTTTGTTTTTCTTAAAATTTTGGAAAATGCAGCTACGGATAATAAACTACAAGTGGGGTTATCTACGAAAACTGATTTTTTACTTTTCAAAGATCTGTAAAACAGAAAATCATTGATGTTTTCAGTTTAAGGGGTTCGTGCTTTTTTATTTGAAGTATGCAGTGTAATCTAATTTTACTTCATACATGACCAAAAACATTCGTAATCTTTTTGTCTATCATAGTTCTTAGGTATAAAGGATAGAAAGAAAAATATATTGAGAAGTGAAACGACAGATTTTTGGATTAAAAAAAAATATTCAAATTATTGCCCTCCAAAAAAAAAGATTGTCAAATAAACAATTAGCATCAAATGCCAAGCGGAACTGCTAAGCTACGATATGAAATAAGGACGATCTATTAATCATGGGATCCACTTCGATTTAGAAAAGGCATTATTCATTAGAGTCACCGTTTCGAATAATGAGCAGGTACTTTAAGGTACCATAACAAATTACTGGCAAAGTGCAAATTTGAAAATTAGACCAATGGTACAACACCAGATGATTTAAATGTATGTACTATCATATCTCCGTTTTTTTAATTATCTCCAAATACCTGCTTCCGTTTATGAAAAAAACAATTTTAAATTTCAATCTACGAATTTCAATGCAGTAATTTGGGAAGCCACGCAACGTCAATCAACTCTATTGGTGATCCAGTGTTCGAAGAAGTCAAAGTTGGATTTTCGAAATCTATGAAACTGCTTCTACTCAATACCATTACAATCAAAAAGAACTAGAAAAGTACAGACAACATACAACCAAATTAAGTCTTGTTTTTCTCCTATATTCATGCTTGTCTTCAAAGAGACATGTATGCCGCGAGTGCTATTCAAATTATTACATCAATTTTGCATGCATCGTAATAGACGAGAATTGTCTGTATTCTATAGGTTAAATTTATGCACTGCATTCACCACCTCAAGTCTCAAATAAAAATAGAAAATATATATAATGGTATCATCACCATATAGGACAAATAATCCTTGCATATAACGTCCGTGCCCGTGCTGAAATATGCTACTTTTTTGCACAATGCACAACTGCCATTATTGATAAATTTCTTACATGAAAAATATCAAACAAAACTGCACTTCTATCGCCGATAACAATGAGCCCGACGCAAACTGACAAGTAATTTTACTTCTATTTGTAGTAAATACTAATTTCTCTCTCGCTTGATTTCAATGAAGTAACTGGGAAGATGATGCGACGTGAACACTGATTGAAGATCCTTCGGAATAATACTAATTAATCTATGAATCATAACCTGCAAAAAAACAGTTTTTATAGGAAACAACGATTAAAAATACGAATCGTTGACTCAGATGTTATTGTATTTCCAGAATAAGCTTTGGATCTAAATCATCTTCGTACACTTTTCACTCACTTCATGTCCTATTTTTGCAGGTCCCCAAGACTCTTTTCAACTTCCCATATCCTTCCTTTCTTCATCTCAGCTATGTTCATACCACTCTGAAAGTCCATATAACCAACTCAACTTCAATGTTTCACAGCGAAGCAATTGATATGACATACATTTATCGTCATCGTAAAATAAAATTCCATGGATTATAATTGTTTCAAGTCTCTCATTTCTAGCGTGGATCTTGGGAGGGGAAGACAATAAATTGGTGGACGGAGTTCGAGACGGGGTTCAGGGTGATGATTTGAATAACATGTACACTAAAGAGATGAGGAAGGTGAGGATTTATGTGATATGACTTGTGTAAGGCAATAAAAGTGTGTAATAAAAACGAATATGCAAGGATGAAATCGTTTTATTGACAGATCTGCTGATCGATGTGTTTGAAACAGTCTATCAGTACATTTCTAGATTAAATTAACTTTTTTTCTCTTTTGTATTGCTTAGTACATCATGCATTGAGATTCGCTGATGCTACTGACTATAGGATTGCTCTAAGTTATCGTTTATGAGTCAGACCGTATTAATTATTTCATTTGGCGTGGATTTGTAAGTTTGACAAACATTCAGGTCGTCTACTTTTATTAGTTTCAGATTTTTTAACCGCCAAAAACTTAGCATTATCCCTAAATTATGTCAGATAGGAGAAATCGACTACGCAATATTCCAACCACCATTATTGGATGCAGTGTCTGCGAGAGGTAACGAATTTCCTGCTATCTGTATTTTACATTTTTGTACATTTTATCTCAAACGCGTTTTATCGATTTCAGATGATCTTTTTATGCACTGTATTTTTTCTGCGCTCCAATTTCACTTTTTTCAAGTTTTTGTCAGCTATTCTCACATCCTAAGTTCGTTTCAGGATTGGAAATGGAACATTTTCTTATGTTTTCAAAGCAGTATCTGCTTCTCCCGACGACAGAGGTGTGCGTGACACCATAGCAGTTAAAGTTATAAGCATGCAGGCTGCAAATGCTTCAAAACTCAACTCAGACTGTGTTGTTTCGGAAATAAGGATCTTGAAGAATTTAAAGCACAGGCATTCCTTGATATTTTGGTGCATTAAAAAGACTGATTTAACAAGATATAATAGCTTAATCCTACTTCTGCTGAAGACAACTGAAACTGTGAGATTACTTGATAGCAAAAGTTTAAATTGGTGTTGAATAATGTAAAGTTTTATATAACTATAAAATATGAAACTAAACATTTTGATAATTTCCAAATATGTTTATAAATATTTTTCCAGAAATATAGTTCGCTTATATGATTTTCAATGGGATCAGAACAATATATATCTCATCATGGAATTTTGTGGTGGTGGCGATTTGGGTTCATTCATCAAACATTACGGCCCACTGCCTGAATTTGTTACGCGTCGTTTTTTTCGTCAGTTAGCTTCGGCAATCCAATATATGCGAACAATGAATGTGGCGCATATGGATTTGAAACCACAAAATATTTTGCTAACTAACCGTTATAAGCCTTTTATCAAGGTTATATAAGTTTAAAATTGTGATTAAAATTTGGAAATTGTGTATTATGAGATGAAATAAGAATCCATAATTTTATTTGTTTAAATGCTTCGCTTCAATATCTCTCATGAAATAAGTCTTGACAGGTATCGGATTTTGGCCTTTCTCAGTGCTTGAAGAAGAATGAACAGGCGTCATCATTCCGGGGTTCGCCTCTTTATATGGCACCAGAAATCCTTTGTCAAGGATTATATGATAGTCGCGTCGATTTGTGGTTAAATTTTTTTTTTTTTGGAGTGAAACGCTTCACCAAGTACTATACTAAGTTTAAAGATTTTAGGATGCTGAATTTTATGATTTCCAATTTGAAAGGAGCGTTTTAAAGCTCATCTCCTGCAGGTCGTGTGGTATTATTCTCTACGAATGCTTATATGGCATGCCACCATTTACTGCCCACACATATGATAAACTTTTGGAACAAATTTTATCAATGCAATCCATAAATTTCCCGGTGAATGTGCGCCTTTCGCATGATTGTCTTGACCTTTTGCAAGGTATATTTCTATGTAGCAACTGTTTCAGATTATAATTAATATATGTACACCTTTCTGATTTTACATCCAAAAAAAACATTTAATTTACAGCCTTGCTTGTTCGTAACCCTCATGATCGCATTACGTTTGAACAGTTTTTCACGCATCCGTTTGTGGATCTCGCGAAATTGCCTTCGTATACTGAATTAGATAAAGCTGATAGTTATGTTAAGAAATCACAGCAAGCTGAATCTGGAGATATGTGCACATTTGTTTTTATACTAATGAGTCTATTTATTAAGATATCATATCATTGTATTATTTATTTGAGTGTATTTGAATACATCGTTTTTTCCAATAAGAGCCATCAACGCTAGCCATATATGTTAAGATGTAGTTTGGAGACCTTAATTTTTCTGTGTTGTAGCTTACATATAAGACAACAAAAAATTCTTTTGTAGCCATGGAGAAAAATGCATGTAAATTGACCATCACGGTTACCTGAATCATTTCTTCACAGAATCTAGTCGAAGCTACAAAATTATTGTCGAATGCCGTGCAAATTTACATTCATTGCTTGGAATTGTTCGATGAAGGTGAAGAGAAAGCGAAGTTTCGTGAAAAAATCAAAATATATCTAGAACATGCTGAGAATATGAAGGAACGTCTGCGACCTGTTATTGAGGAGTTACCTGCATCGCAATCACTTGATTGGACGGAATGGAGTGATTGGCCTCAGGTATGTTTTTGTTTGAGGATGGGTTAGATTGACATTTTTATCTTAAATCTTCAATAGTTTTTTTAAAGTTTGAAGCTCCAATATATTAAGTCTTATCTCTTCTTTCGAAATGTTTCAAATTAGTGCGGAAATACCTAATATTGTTATCCACTTTCAATAAACAATTTCTCGGAATCCATTTTTTTTCAGATTCGTGCTGCGGAGCTAGTAGCACATACAGCGCATAATTTGGAGTATCAGAAACGATGGCATGAGGCACTGGCGAAATATACACTTGCAATTGAAAGTGCAATGCATGTTTTAAGCAATGAAAATCGTGACGCAGAGCGTTCCATTAAATTACGACGTAAAGTTTCCAGTTGGTTATCTGCAGCGGAACGAATAAAAAGTATGTTTTAGTTTTGCACCTAGAAAGATGTTGATTTTTGCTGAGTGAATCATGTAATTTTTTCATTTTATTGTACGCTTTGAGGTCGTAGAATCTTTTTTCTCGTAGAATTTTGTTATAACTATCTCTGATTACTTACATAGATATGATTATTAAAAATCTGTACAGTCACTTGATCAGGTCCCTCTTACCTATTTCATTTTCGAAATTTATTTTAATAAATATATTATAACTTATATATAATGTAATAATGATATTGTGATTAATTTATGTTTAATTTCGCGATATACATTATATTGTACGATTCCTTTCTTCATAGTACTCTTCGTTTTTTGACGTATGCTTTTAATTTAAATGAATTTAATCGTCATCAAATTGTTATTTGCTTGTTTGCAGCAATCATTTTTTAATTAATTTTTTTCATTTTCATTTCATCGAATTATATACCTTAAAATTCAATGCAAGAAGGTATCATTTTCATTATCGAAATTAAAATTTACAAAATAAGTAATCCATTGCTTTAAATAATATTGTCAGCTTGATAAATTTATGCAATGATAAAGACAGTAAATGGAGGGAAGATGAAAATTAAATGAATATGAGTGAAAAAGATAAAATAATTTTTCAAAGTTATTCTAGTTAAAATAAAATATTTGATGAAATTGTGACATAACAAAGAGACTAATTTTTGATGACGTCTTATTTGTTATGCAAAATTTGAAACAACAATTTGTTCATGGAGTGATATCGAGTGAGAATTTTCAGTGAGAATATGTTGAATATCATTACGAAAATTTTGATGTGCAATTAAAAAATTTTTTTATTAGGAATTATGTGCAAGTTATGAATGTCGATTACGAAATTTCGGTGAATAGTGCTGATGGAACTGAGAAACAGTTCTATCAAATTACTGCAGATGAATAGTGTATAATGTCATAATGTTAAATCATGATTTTTGTGTATAGCAGAGCTCTGATGTATTCAAAGATTACTTAAATGTTGAAGTACATTTGGTTTCTACTTTTCTTTGGTATTGCTTCATGCACACTGTTATTTCGAAATAGCTATTAAAAAGTTTACAAAAGAGAAATAGATTTTTACCCACATCAGTTCTGTGATTTGTTGGAGAATTCGTATTTATCCTTCCGTCATATTCAAGGAATGAATATAAAGTACTGCTAATCGCTTCAGCAACTTAAGTAAATTCACTTCAAATTCCGTTTTGTTGCTGCATGATCTTATAAGTCGTTTATGTATAATACTGTTTATTTGAAGGCTGTGATTGTATATATTTTTTCCATTTTATTGATTTCCTGGTTTTTTACTCGTTCGATGGTAAAAAATATCGTGTTTAGATTCTCTTCCGGAATTCTTACATGCGGAATAATGAAAAATTGTGCATTCGTAACAATAGTATTGTTAAGGAGACAGTGATATCGTTTTTAAGCTGAAGCAACAAAAACTTTGAAGTTCATTTTAGTCTTTTGCTTGCGGTAAGCATAAATTTTTTGTGTATTAAGCAGTTATTTCTACCGAAGATCTGCAATTTATATGACAGCTTTTTGGCAGAGCGTTCGAAAAAGATGTTAGCTATGTCAGTTTTTCTGCTTGCACAAACATTTTTATAACTAATTGGGAAATAAATCACTTGGAGATGCCGAAAGAGGTCCTCCTGGAAGTTGATTAATAGGAATGATTTTGGAATCTTATTTGGATTTAGATTCTGGACTGATAAAAATTGGATTTCCTAATCTAATAAAGTTATTGAGTAAAAGCTTTTGATAAATAAATAAATAAGCACATATAAGATGCATTGTTGATACACTAGACTAATTTTAATTTAGGACCTATTTCTTAGTAAAGATGTATTTACGAGAGATTTATTGATATGAAATTCTTTGGTCCTACATTTGGTGTATTATGAGAAATCTGCTAAGTTCATCTCTTTCAAAACTTTGCTTGGAAAATTCAGAAAAAAACAATTTGATCCTCCCATGACTTTTTAATATCATAAGCACAGAAATTTCGAGCCATCATAATGGAATGAGCATTTTCTACTTTTAAATAATTTTATTTAGTAATTATAATGTATTGAACTAAAAGGTCTTCAAAAAGACTAAAGTGGAAAAATTGACTGTAGAAAAATTAGCAAAGAGGATCAGACTGTCTGCCTTAACTTTGAACTGAAATTTTTTTTTGTTATACAATAAATCGGATGAATAAACAATTTCTTTTCGCTTCCCTTGCAACTCTTATTTTCAAAATGAATGTAAAGTATGAGCACGTTTTATCTCCCCCAAATGAAAAGATCGCGGAGGAAATTTGATTATCGCTGCTTTCCGTTAGTATGAATTCTGCAACAAATTAACTAATCCATAAATTCTTCATCACTCAAAACAATGAAATCATAATTTGCAATCATTGCAAATCTGAACAAAACCAAATTACAAGAAATCTGCTTGTGAGTAAACCGTTAAACTAGAAAATTTGGGAATGAATATATGCTATCCAAAGAAAAACTGTCTGCAAACAGGTAAAAATGAACAATCGATGTTCCAAAATGTTGCAAATATCAAAAAAGAATCACAAAGTTAAACGAGGTTCAAAAGGTATAACGAAAAAAAGTACTAGCTATTTCAATGCTTGTAAGAGTGTAAAGGATATTGAAAAACATTTGCTCACGAATGGAGTGAACAGCATGATGACGAAGTTATTGAAATTGAAAATTTCACCTTTTGTCACAAACATTTCAAAATTATATGCAAATGCAATTTGCAGCTCTTCAGCATAACATTGAGAGTAACAGTTGCTTCAGCAAGGGAGTTCTTGTTGCTCTACGGCTGCGCTGAAAATAGTGCAGACATGGTTTTCAATTACTTCTCATTTAAAAGATAAGATTAACTTTTTCTGGAATTCATCTTCAATATCATAATTAATTCTTTAATAATCTCAAAAAACTGTAAACGCTGGTAGAAGGCTATTTACTAGTTAAAACTATGAATTACAGTTTCACAAATTTCCAAAGATACCCTTCCTTTGTTGCTAGTTAACAATTCGCATAAAGTTCATTAATATATTGTCATATCACAGTCACCGTGGTATGAATATTTATCGACTGAGTTAATTAATCAATGAATAATACAAATATATGCAATTGCTGCTTCTTCACTCATTCAAAACAAATTTTATTATGATGTCATAAAGTGGCTTACCAATCGGATTTCTTTAAGTGTCTTTTCGATTTACTAGTTAGTACTAAAATTCAGCTGACTTGATATTCCTTGTAACTATATTTTATACATTTACAGATCGATATGCCTTATGAAAATTTCTTCTACTGAAATGTATCGATGTCTTTCAAGTTTATAGAGACCGTAAACAAATTCTACAAATAGTGACTTGAGGACAGTGACCAGATGCATTAGGTAAGTGAAGTATTAAAGACACATTTTTTTCTCGACTATTATATATAATTTAGCAAAACCTTCTGTTATGAAAAGACATACTATAGAAGTCTTTAATGAAGAAAAATGACACCATATAGCAGTGAGAAAAAAATTATTAAATATTAATTAAAATCAAATCGATGCCGGTATGTGAAAGCCATATTTTTGTAATTCGCTTTCATTTACTGCACCAAATTTGGATAGCCAATGAAGCGTAAAAGTAAATCAAACGTAAATTATGGTTCTGAGAGATTTCCAGAGATTTCTGAGGCTTGAAATTTTAATCACTTTAATCAGAAAATAAGAAAATACGTTTCTTTACCGTTTCCTCAGATTTCTTTGCTATAAGATTCCGCTGTGAATTCCGTAAGTTCTTTTAATCAACCGAAGATGTCAATCAAGGTGATGCATTAAATTAATTTGCGCGTTTTATGTGATCATCCTTAATACTCATCGATAGGACCAAATTGATTATGTTTGATTTACTTTTACGCTTCATTGGCTATCCAAATTTGGTGCAGTAAATGAGAGCGAATTACAAAAATATGGCTTTCACATTCATACTCTGTAGCTCCCAGAAATTTTTGCATATGAATATTTCGAAAAGTTTGAGTTCAAGTCCAAATTTAAGTCCGAACTAAAATGATGCATATTTAGTAATTTTAGGAAGAAAACAGAAATTTGGAAAAAAAGGTGCGTTAATTATTTGAATCAATTTGTGCATGAATAAAAAAAATGAAGTGAATAATAAATAACATAGAAAATTGAACTTATAACTTTCGAGCTGCGTCCGAAAATATTGATATGAACAGCACTTGATTGCGATAGGCGGTCCACGAAATAATTTTTTTTTGTGAAGAAGATTCAGTTCTTTTCCTGCAAAAAAATTGTTGCTTCTACTTAATGCGGGATTTCATTTTTGTCTGATTCCAAGCCAATGGAAAATTAAATTCAAAGTCAACATTTGAACCGCACTATTAAGACAGTCATTCGCTCTCTCACTTGTTTATATAAACAAACGGTTGAGCGACTATTATGTACAGAACATCTGTCTGCATACACACATCATAGAAAAAAACCATTCAAACCAATCAATGCTTTTGAAACATTCTTTAGACTTTCCTGTTTTGTAATTTAAGTTCCCAGTTTATACTTTTTCCTCCCCCTTAGGTTATCGCAATTCAAACTGCGTAGCCTGAATTAGTTATAAAAAAAATTAGTTAATTTAGTTAGTTATAAAAAAAGAAACTCTTCAATGTCTTTTACTTGCTCTACTTTTTGTGAATATAATTCTTGAAGTGAACCCAGGAAGCTTTCTCCAGATGCTCATGATGCAATTTCCAATTATAACGTCTAAAGCATATGTTTAATTGGTTCATTAGGAACAATGTGGTTAAATGCAAACAGCTGTCACAGACCTAATGTGTTTGTCTTGGCAAGCATTCTTTCTGCATTAGTGTAGTAAAACTCATTTTCTGAAATATTCTCGTCTACTGGCTACGATCGATGAATGGATTGTTTTTTTCAGATCATATCAAATCCATACTTGAGGAGTAGCATTGCATGTTAACAATAGATCGGTTTGTTGGAGTTTGAGAATCGATTGAATGAATATTTGCATAATGGATAAGAATGCGAATGGTCAATGTGCACAAATATGCCTTCTTCTGTATACTGCCTTGTTTTGGGTAAATTACATTAAATAATAAGGAGTTGATAGTCAAAATCTCTAAAGAATGACTTTCAAGAGAATTAGCACAATACTTGACTTTTGATAGATTACTGCCGAGAAATGAATGAAAGGTTAATTACCGTGTTCCTTGTTTATCGACATTGTGCTAATATAATACATTGTTTTTAAAATCTATATGTTGAATTTTTTTTCACTTGATCGTTTTTACTAAGACTAGCATCCTTGCTTTCATTTGATACTTTCGGAGCCAGTTTCTTTATTAATAGATTTTTCAAACCATCAAATGTTAAAAGTGAGTGTGTTGTTTTGAATTTTCGAAAAGCACTCCGTCAAATGCTTTTCGTTATTGTTTCCTGCTAAGTTAACATTTTACAAGATTGCAGCTTACTGGTTTAATGTTAATATTTTTGTCACTGTTGACAATGCTGGATCCACGTCGTAATTATGTTCTTGACTTAGTCGATTTCTCGGAGAATGATCCATTACTTCGTGGTGCCAGTTATCTGTCTCTTGTTGCCGGTTCTGTTACTATGATAATTGGTTTTATTGGTTGCTGTGGTACAATCAAAAAGTCACCTTGCTTGCTCGTTACCGTTCGGTTTTCTTTTGTCATTTCAAAATTTAATTACAAAACAACTATTCGCGCTAGATTTTGAACAGCAGATATTTTGCAAAACATTAAAATTGATTTAATGTTTTGAATAAATCTATTTTTACAACTTCAATTAAAAATCCGATAATACATCTTCATAATTTGAAAAGTAGACAGATAATTTTCTCAACTCTGTTTCTGCGAAAAACTACTAATTCTGTATTTGATAATTTAAAAATACATTTGAGTAATAACTGCGAAAACGGTACTCAAATTGTGCAGAATTTTTTCAGTTCGTAATCTGTTTGCTCGTATTATTCTTTGCTGACGTAACAATCGCTTGCCTGGCCTTGTTTTATCGTAGTAAGGTTGGTAACTTTTGGTATTATCCTTCAAAATTTGATACTGATATATGTAATTTGGTATAAATTGCAGCTTGTTGATAATAACTTCAGTCTGTATTTAACAAATTTAACACGCAATCGATATCATCGTCTTCATTGGGTGACGCCACTCATCGACATCATTCAGTATTATGTAATTTTTATTAAATTTGGCTTTTATTAATCAAATATTTATAATAATTTATAACAGCATCACTGTTAGCTTCAAAATACTTAAGTAACGGAACTTTGCGGGAAGCAGTTCTATCTCAAAATTTGTTTTTTTGTTGTAAAAACTGTGGAACTCCTGGAGGAGTATCGAACATAAAATAAGAGTCTTATTTTAAAATCCCGTTATTTGCATATCGTTCTTTGATCGATTTCTACGTTTCAAATGTATGGGTTCATGGCATTTGAAAGATGAAATATTGTACGTGAGTTGTGAAGTGTTATTGTGCTATTGTCTTTCATCATTGCAGATAGGGAATATGCGAATTCCCCACCCAAAGAATCATAATTGTCGATCATTTTTATTTACTTACAGTTTTAGCATTTACAGAACTTCTCTTCACAACAAGTAAGTGCTTTGTTTCATCATACACTGCATTAATTTACTACATTAAAATGCTCTTTCGAAAATTGAGAAACAGAAAAGATCCGCTTGGTTCAAGTTTTGCCTGGAAAGTCCTGAAAAAATCTAATCTTTGTTGAGATTTCTCAAGAGATTAAAACCTGAAAATTTTCTGAAATAAAATATCCTTCCGAATGCTTACTTCCATGAACGAATCCGAATTGTAATACCTTTCGTATTTTCTTGAAATGCTTTTATCAAAATTTTAATTCTTAACAAGTGGTTTTGACTAGAAACTACAATCGCTGATACGGCAAAATTATGATATCAATCTGAATGTCGAACATAATGCCAAAGTGACCTCGCTCATTGATAGATTGCAGATTGCAGTTCAATATTAGTTATATTTTCTTCGTTGAAAATTTAGCATTTGTGAATTAGCTGATATTGAGTGCTAACACTAGTGTTGGTATTGATGAGAAACTGATATATTATGTTGTGGTTCAATGATTACAAGGAGGAGAGTGGCAGTGCTGGCGTTTATCTGGTTTTTATTGTGCCAAGTACTTGCTGTGTACAATTGACTGATCGATGAATCCGGTTGCCAGAAGTTCAGCACGCTGTCAATAGTTTCAAGCGAATAAATTATGGAGGCATCAAACCATATTCTAATACCGGTAGTAAAATGCTGTAAGATTTCTAATACATTATCAGAATTATTGAAATATCCGAAGGAACGTAGTATTCCAAAAAATTTGTGGCTAATTCATTTTCAGATTTTAAGCTGGCATAACTCTTGCGGCAGAAACAACTTATTCCAAAATTCAAACTATTTTGTATAAGCCTTATTATTAGAAATCACAATAATAGGTTATTGCTGTACAAAACTTCATATTTTACGAAACTACACTATAAAATATAATTGAACGGTTAAAATTAAACAAAGTAACAGTAGTTAGTTTTCTTATTTGGATGTTACCCATTCTTTTTTTTTTTGGTAATAATATCCGTTTGAACTGAATGTTTTATGGAATAGCAAAAATCAAAAGCTATCAGATCTCTTTGTGTAAATAACGAGTTAAAATAGTTTATGTCCAAGCATGAGTCAGAAGTGTTAAAAATCGCTGAATGATGCAAAATTTATTATTATCGAAATAATTTACGTTCATAATGTTAACGAGAACACTGAAAAGTGAAAGATATAAATGATTTACGATTGTATGCTTTTTTAAATGTATGCTTTTATTTGTTATTATGTGCTTTTGGTTTTGTCACTATTTCTTTTTCTTTTTTTTTGCCACTTATAACGATTTATGTCCAGCAATTTTCCCGTATTTAATTATTCAGTAATTTCTTTCTTAATCTTCGTCCTTAAATTGCTGCATCCTTTGAAAAGAGATGTTTCCTTCAACTTTTTTGCCTGTTGTAATGTCATTGAATCAATGTTATGGTCACATAATTATTTTTGATTTTTTAATCCATAATTATTATGTTCTTGCAAAGTAGAATCTTGTTGTGATTGTTCCTACTGGTGGGCATTCCTGAAAAATGTTTTGGGCAGAATTATTAATAATGAATTTCTAAGAAGATGATTCATTCTAAATTAACTAATTTTAATTTCAAGTAGGTCTAGCCAAATGTATATGTCCCGATATAACTTACAAATGGCATATTCTTCTAGCAACAGTGTTGTGGTGCCACCGGTCCCCATAATTATTATGATTCGCTTTGGTACAAAACTAATACAGAACGTGGTACCATATCATTTGTACCGCAGTCGTGCTGTAAACAAATGCAAGAAGCACGAGCCTGGTTCATGAAGCCGCTTGATCCAATGTGCACTTCGTATAACTACTATACTTCTGCTTTCAATAGTTCTGTCAATGCTCAGGTATGGTGCTTGATTCTGTTTTCACGTTTTTAGATTTAAAAAAAGTTGTTGTCTTTAGAATACATCCTAACTTGTTTTAGCTTTATTACTAGAAAAATCAAGACTTTGCCTAAGTTGCTTCCTTAGGTGATTCCTAGGCTAAAAACTTATTTTCGCTTCACAGTTACTAAGCAATGATGCTTTGGACAACAAAAGCATATCGTACTCAAACATAAAATATCAAAAGTACGTTATGAACATTTTAATTTGGAGAAGCGTATTTGCAGTCTTAAGTAGATACTATTTTAAAGCTAGTATTGTTTTGCAATAATAAATTAAAAGAAGTGAAAATTGGTGTCTAAGTTATATATATATATATTATTATATATATTATTATATTATATATATAATATATCCTGAAATTAGTTTTTTTTTTTTTTTTCTTAAGAAAGAGAGATGCACTTCTTTGGATCATTTGCATGGGTGGAAATAATTGTGTTCCATTGAGTTACCCGTTAATTTCCTAATCATTTGCCGAAGATACCGTTATTGAGGTAGGATCTTTATATAGCAAGGAATTACATGGATGTGCGATTTTTGTCCATTTCTTGCTTTACATCGTAGTATAACCATCATTTCTTCATTTGTTATTAGTTTATGAATAATCTTTTTTCATGTTTATTCAACGCACTTTTTAGCAGTTCTCTCATTTCGATAAAGAAGAAAATCGCCTCTATATCTATAATTGTGAATGAGAAAAAATTTAGGTGAAATAAGGATGTGGGAGTTACAAGCAGTGTCCAAAAAAGCAGCTCTCATTTTTCCGTTGCGTTGCCAATTTTTTGATTTCATTTTTAGAAAATTTTCTTATTATGCAGAATCATCTTGAAATACAAAAAAAAACGGAATGTATATTCATTAATATTCAAATTGGGAGCCATGATAATTGAGCTACTGGTAACGAACTTTTGTACTGCCTCTATCTTTTGCAGATTTTAGGGTTGTTATGAAAAACTGTTGAATTGGCTAACTGTCCAGACGGTCACATTTGTCTCCACTGGTTTATCATTTGCAGCATTTCAGGTATAGTTAATTTTATTCTTGTAAATAAATGCATTTCAAGTCAATAAATGACGTCTTTTCGCAATCATTTATGTTATAGCATTTTCTCACTGACATCTAAAATTCTGCTTTTTTTTTTCTTAGCTTTACTACCGATGGGATAAAATAAATGTGTACTTTGGTCGAAAAATAGGTGTGAAAACATACAAGTAATGTGTGATCAGTCATGATTATAGTAAGAGAACATTTCAGCTCCTTGGAATTTGCATTGTTTTATCGTTAACACAGAGCGCACGTGGTTCCTACTGCTTTATCACTGTATGATCGATTCATGCATTTTCATCGCAATATTTACATTTCGCACTTGAAAATTTTTTTCTATCTGATAAGTTTATATGTTGTGTTCAGTCTCAAGTTTCTTATTATTAGAAACGGTAATATTTCAATAAAATCTCCACTTGTTCCATTGTTGAGTGGCATTATTCACTATGAAATTTGCATGTAATTTCGCCTTCAAAAATGCAAAGTGGTATAATATCTTTGCGGCAAGAAATTTTCTGGTACATTCTACTTCACCCGTTTTTCTAAGAGATCAGTTTTTTGCATCATTCCATTAAATGATTAGGCCGAGAAAAAAAAGAATTAAGATCAGTATGAGATTCAAACTAAGATCAGTGCGACTTAGTTTTATTTTAGTTTTCAGAGTCAAGGAATTTCTCTATAGTTTTTCGTTTAACATTGGTTGTTTTTTCTCTTCTTCGTAGTTAATGTATCAGTAATTGGTGCATAGAAATTAGAAAATTTAAGGAAGTGAATTAGATTAAAATTGTAAACAATATGAGTTCAGAAGTAGTAAGCGTTATCACAGATAATTTGAAAGCACAACAGGATCTGTCGCGAACGCTGATTCGCGAAACTCTAACATACAATTACATAATTAAATAAATTTCTTATTGTAAACAAATAATGAGATACATTACTCACTGTAAATTAATGCTTGTGAAACCATGAATCATCCCAAACATATCTACATTCCTTAAAATTGTTTTTTTTCCACGTTTTTGTTGTTATCTTATCTAACCAATCTACATCCTTTTGTTCAAACGCTTAATTTCTCACGCTAATCTCCCCATTTAATCTTACTGTGTTTCCTCCATATCCGTTATGTTCCCATTGCCAGAATTAACCACTCCCACTTCCGGGAAGATATAAACCATGAATGATCATTATCAACATTATTGTTATGATTTAACTACAATCAGTATAAACAGTTTTGACTTCACGGTGTACTCTCTATACAATTCAACTACACGCTACTCAATCCCCAACACTGGTAACATTTGGTCCCCTCGACGTCAACTCACACTCAATAAATTCGCGACAGGATCTGCATTTTGAAACAAGCATGAATAAGCATGAAAAAAGATGTGGATTTATTTAAGGCAAAAGATAAATAAATAAATAGAGATCGATAAGTCTAGCCATTGTTACAGATTTGGCAATATGGTTAAGAAAAGAAGCATCAGAAAAAAGTCAAGACTAAAAGCAAAGAATTACATTGCTGCGCAGACGCTGGCAGCGGAAAAAGATCATTTAAAACAGGAAATCAGCAGTATAAGGATACGAGGTGAAGCAGTGCCTATTAGTAATCCATTCTTGATATGGAATAACCCGAAAACCAAAAATATCAGCGGAGTGCCAAGAAGAATTCTTTGTAATGAAATGTGCTTCGAGTGTTTTTCCGGTGGCTTTATAACTTGTTCGTAGACAGTAGATGGAAATTGCAGGTGAAGGCCGAAATGATGTATTTCGTTTTTCATTAAAAGAAAGCATCAATGGAAGCGTAAGGTTAACAATTTTAATACTATTGATGTTTCTCATATATCTAGAAGCATCTAAAAAGGATACATTATGGTGCATATTATTGGTGGTTCTACATGAAGAATTTTGATGAAACATTGCTACCTAGAAAGCTAACTGTTTGAGCTATTTACAAGTTAAATGAATAGGTTTCCGTGCACTACATCTTCAATGTAAAAAACACTGATTTTTTGATATATAAATTCTTTAGCACATAGAGATAACACAGAAGAGAAAGTGAGCCTAAGTTTCATACTTTATCAGATATCAGAAATGAGAAAAGCAGGAAATCAAAAATACATGCCGAAGAGCATATTGAGGGATGTATTTTGCGAAGAGATGAAAAAAATCTCTGAGCAACACCATGCTGTGTCAGATTTCATTAAAATAATTTTTCCTTTTGTTGAAACTAATTCTTTTTAAGACTTTAGATTTAAGTACACGCTAGATTGCCACATTAATCACGCAGAGATGAGAACGGTTCACACGAATACAAGTAATTTCTAGTAAAGATAATACATCCAATATTTTAGATGCAAAGTTAAAGGAGCAAAGGGCATTGAGCTCTATGAAAATACTAAACGAGCACGGGATATTAGTGATGGATTTGGAAGAGATACGAAAATATTGCATTTCTTTCTGGGTGCTTTATAGAATGAAAAAGAACCAGATCTCTTTTTGCGATTGTTCGTTATCAGCAAGGTGAAACATTAATTGGATTTGGTAGAAGATCTGAAGCTTGCACTGACACAGAGCTTAATTTTAATCTATTTTTTTTTACCGAAGTCAAATAACTACTGTTATTATTTGGTATGCAACTGATAAACCAATATTTTGTTCGTACTGATGTTAACATTGTTTAAGTCGATGTACTTTTCCAGAAGCACTCTTACCAAATGTTTTGAATACTATAATCAGCTGATCGATAAAGTATGGGAAGAGAAAAAGAAATCATTGTATTCTCTTTTTAAAAAAGACGAGCAGCTCTTTTGCGTAGTGAATGATGTGCCTATAAATTAGCTTATAAAGGCTAGTTCTTTTTTAATTTCCCATCATTGTCCTGTTAAGCCAATTATTGCTATATATCAACTTTTGTTTTGACCGCACGTTATGAATAAGATTACTAGAGAAGGCTCAGAATTTTTTTCAATCGTCTAATAGTTTCCAATTCTTTAAAAGCTATCAATATTTCATGTTTCTTTGACAACATATGGCATTTTTTTTTTTTTTGGACTTGCTGGAAGTTTCAGAAATTGATCTATCAATGCTATAATATTTTTCAGCGTACATATTCATGTCTCGATGAAATGTGCAAACTGAGTTTCACTCCATTTATCATACTGAAATAGGATGGAGTTGAAGTTCTAAAAAGTTGCTGGATAAAAAAAATCCATTTCCGAAAAGCATTATTAGATGTTATATTATTTACGACACTGAGGAAAGCTCACTGTTTAACAGTGACAAAGAAGAACCATCAGAAAAGGAGAAAGTAAACTTACTCTTTAACATATCAAATTACATTATGGAATTCGGGAATACTGGAATGCCTGAACGTTTACTATATGCTTTCAGACTAGCATTGCTACTTCTCGGAAAGAATCGAAAGAGAATACAATGATTTCTTTTGTGTTGGTCCGATGAATGAATGTAGAGTGTACGTGCGTACAGAAGTATTATGTAAGATGTAAGCTCAAATTGTATGCTTTGTCTATAAGCTATACCTACACCCAAACAAAGCTCCTGTCTCTTATAATCACAACTGTACCATGGTCCACCACTGCAAGAAGTCGGTTGGATTCATCAAAATACTCTCCCTTTTTACTATCGAAATTATTTACCTACTTGCCTTATTAAAGACCTTTCTTATTCGCTATATCATAATCACGGTATTGTATAACTTGTTAATTCAATTATTTAATAAATACTTTCTGTCTGATTCCCTACGACAATTAATAAACAAGACAAACTTTTCCTACAGTATTTATTGCAACAGCAAATTTGAAAATGTACTGGATAAACTAACCTTGCATTCCAGGTTGTATATTTCTCCATAGCACTGTTATCATCTTTATGTGATTGTCTCGATCAATTCTGTTATTATTTCCTCAAGAGTAAGTGAAGTAAGTGATATGTTATATAAAAAGAATTAAGTGTCATCTCTGTCGACGATTTCCTTTCTGATCGTGACAAAACATGACGTGGGTGATTTTTCTTCTCATTTCCCACAGATTTCCTCAATTTCTTGTGTTTAATACTTGGAATAAACCTCAAACTTGGGCAATTAAACCATTATTACGGTAACTTCAGTTGAAATGTCAACGAATGCAACGATTACAATATTAATGATGCAATCAGAAATTCTAATAACGATAAATAACTCGAAGGAAAAACTACCCAAAGATACCCGATATGTCCTCCAACCGACCTCGGGCGCCTATCGAACTCAAAATGATGTTGATTAGAATTCTTCGCATTGAGGTCAGTCTTGAGGTCACACCTAGTTTTGGGACGCATATATATGATAACTAATATAATTTACAACCTCTTGACATATATTTTAGTTATCAAACGAACTTCCTCACTCAGTGACAATCTCACACTTTCGTTCAGAGGAGCAGAAAATATTTTATTCACAATTAAATCATCGTTTGGTTTTGCATGACCATGTGCCTATCCATCCCTGCAAAAGATGAGTGAAACGTTAAGCGTTACATGTGGAATGCTTTAACAAGCTTAAAAATGTCACTGCGATCTGTTTTTTCAAAAGTGTCTCTGTTGCCTTCGGAATCAATTTAGTGTCCTTAAATCATATCATTGATATATATACATTAACGAGATTCCAGCAAATACAGTATTTTTTAAAAGAAACTCGAATTATCAATGGTTTCATCCAGGGAGTAGGCACAGTTTTATACACAGATATGTTCACAATAATCTTAACTTCTACTTTTGGAAAGTAAGGACTGGAGGAAAAAGAATGTCTCGAATATGAGCAAGTTGGAGGATATCGGAAATTTATGTGATTGAGCCATTTAAGCCGTCCGAGAGTTTTTGCACAATAGGTTAATTCAACAGACTTCGACTATTGGCTTTGCCACATGTCTTCTAGATATATGCTAGAGCTGAACGTTTGAACTGAAAATATTTGCTAAAATTGATGACCCTGGAACATTCTCACGACAATATTCATGTTACCGAGGTGCTATTCTAACGAATCTGCTCTAGGTATATATATTTTTGGCTTCTTGATTGTGCTTTATTATATTTTCGATAATTATATTTATTTTTAGTTTCATCTTAACAATGGCTAATGTAGTTAAAACAGGACACATTGCTTTCTAATATTTCTTTTCCATTTCCCATCATTCTATCGTAGTATACACCAATAAAAAAAGAAAATTGTAGTGTAAGAGGAGCAAATTCTTAAAATGATAGCATGATAAGGAAATATGCGGTGATGGCGATACCAATATTTGATGATGGAAGCAGTATGACACTTAGCGAATACATTGAAGTAAGTCAGACAGTTCATACTTGAGTACCATTCTTTTGCTTTATGGTATCTTTGTTCTGTAAATGTCACCGATATTTAAGTCCTTGTAATCATCAGGTAATTATTAATTTCCTTGCGAAATGCATGTCCTTGCAATACGTTGTCATTTTAATAAAAATTTGTATTGATCTTATTTCGCTAATCTATTCCTTCGGCTCCTTTTTTAAAGTTCCATATCTCAGTCTTTACTAATTTTTCTTAGTAGGTTTTTCATTAGTGATCAATAATTTCTTTTTTTGATCTCGATTAATCTCCACTGCTTTCCTATACTTATTCGTTTGTTGTTATTTGCTTGAAACTTCTTTACAAACTGGATTCTTGTTTTTGTGCTCACATTAATATAATCTTCAATGATCCCTTCTTTTCTTTGTTAGTCTTTTTTCTCTAATTAAGTCTGTTGCACTATTTTTCCGAGATATAGTCGATCTATACCATTACGTGATTTACAATCATTGAGTTACTTTATTTTCTTGCCCAGTTTTTTTAACTCATTTTCAGTTGTATCTGAGCAGTACTACTTATTGGAATTTTCTTGTTTATTATCTGAATAGCTTCATTTTTATTTAGTTTTGTCTTAATATTTCATATATTTCAATATTTTTCTAACTTCTCGTGGATAGCGAGCAGTATTTTTTTCTTGTCACAAGAATTCCTAAATATTTATGATACTAAATAAGAATATAACCATTTATATATTAGTAGATGTGTTATATATATCATTTTTCAAGTTTTTGTAGTTACTAATTGCCATAAGTTATTCATGATTTAAATGACGTCAGGGAAGAAGCAAGCTTATATGCAAATTTAGCTATAAATTATTGGCCGGCTCATATTTTCCAAGGCCGAATAGAACAACTAGTAAGAAACGCAGTCGTTCTGGAAGATCTCATGGAAGCTGAAAAGAAAGTAGAAGTTAAAAACCTGAGAAATGTTATTACTATCAGTATTAATGTTAATCTGAAATTGATTTAAAAGAATGAACGATTTATATTCAGTTCTTGAAATGGAGAAGTACGTACAGAGAATTCAGCCATGGACCTCATGGATTCAATAGTATTTGATAGTGTTAGTAAAATAGAGGGAAATGGAAAAGAGAGCTCAGAATAAGTCTCGTATGTTTATTTTTAAAAACTGGGTTTATTGTTATCATCCGCCAGTTTTTCTGCTTTGTAACCACTCGTGATTCGGCATCGGTATCTCATTTAAAATGCTATCCGCTGTACAGTTATGGACTTTTATCTATGCTTTTTTTGCATTTTTAAATAGGATTAAAATGTTCTTGGAATATTATTAGGTAAACTAATTCATTTGGTTTGTATTCCTGAAGTATTCAATTCTAGATGAATCAGAAGCAGTAAATTCATAGATGCTGTTTCGTTTATCAAACATATTTACTTTGCAGAGAATTTTCTGGTGAAACAAGTGTAATAAACAGTCTAAACAAGTTCGAATAAGTTTGAAGAAAAAAAATTCTTGGGAAGGGAAAGAATTTTGGTATTTTTCATCCAAATCAGTCAATGTTTATTTTTATATAATGTACGGCAATGAATGGCGAAAGATTCAATTCATTCTGTGCAATGAAAACATGTATCAGACCAGTCATTTTAAATTTATCGACAAATCTATTAATTTTTTTAGAAAGTGATAAGGACAGGGAATTTCTGATTAAAGTAGCCCGGTTTAGCTCACAAATTACTTAACTTTTCAACACATTATTTATACGACTAATCTATTAATCGGCTGCGGAAATTCAATATTGTTCTCTCAGTTAATTAAATATCTATATAATAGCACTTCTTATGTGTGTTGCATTTGCATCATCTTTTCAATTACTGGTAGATGAAAACAAGTTTGAGATATCAATTCCAGATTTCGTGTTTTAATGCGCTTATATGCACCCCAGAATTCGGCAAATGTTTCATAGTACTTGCTAACTTGAATAAAACCTTATTGCTTTAATAGTTTTTACAGAGAAGAATCATATTTCTGGAAATATTTAGTCTCGCTGCAAATATTACAACTAGTGCTATACTGTAACTGCAAGTAACCTTACTGCAGAAGATCTTAGCCTACATGGAAAGGAAAGCTGGCTGCATTCATCTAATGGTAACATTCGCGTGTTCGATATGGTTGATAACAGCATAGTTCCACCACATATATCGCACTAGTGGTGTTGTCGAGGAAACAGTCACTTCACTTGCTACAGACTGGGTAACTGGCAAACTGTATCTTTCTAAATTTCTTTATATTTGGTATATTCTAAATTTCCTTATATTTATTTAGTACATCTTAAAAAAAATAATGAAAAATGGTCAGTTAACTGTGCTTAAAATAAGCTAAAAAATATCTCTTTGCAGAAATCATGCCGACCTTCCTTAAGCTCAATTTTTTGTTGCATTTCAAACGTTCCGTTCTGTAGATAAATGTTTGTAGAATAATATTGCAAGATAACCCAAATTTTTATATATCATCTAACTACTAGTGGGCACGAATCCAAATTAATGCTTTATTTAACTTTTAAAGTTTTTAGAAAATAAAAAAGCATGGACATCTATTCGTAATAAAAAATAATTTGTTTGTTATAATAAGCAAAGGTTTTAGAAGTCATTACAAAAATTCTTTTTGTACGAAGAACGGGAGATAGGGAAGTCATCATCAGAAAAATGGAATTTATAAGAGTTGATATACTTAATTGCATTGTTAACAGTTACGCATGTATTAAAAAGCCAATATTAAGCAGTGAATGCAAGATCTTTCTTTGTTGATACATTTTTAAGGTACGTTGGTGTTGAAACAGCTAGCATACGTAATGCTAGACGCATTGAAGTATGTCCTTTAGATGAGCAGTCTGATTGTGCTATTGCACTGCATTCCAATTTTGAAAATCAGAATTATCGCGTTGATGCTCTTCATTCTATTGTACTTGACCCAGTTGATGGGTGATATTTTTGTTATAATTCTATTGTCATAAATTGTCAAAGACCGATTTATTTCAAGAGATGCTTCAATTTAGTATTCTCTACTCGTTTGAATTCCTACTAAATCAGCTTGTTTTGCTTTCAAATTCAAATTGATTTTATTATGTCTCACTACATTTTCAATTTATTTGATAGCTATATGTACTGACTGAATCGTGTGCATAAACGTAATGAACGATCATGGATGGATGGTCGACATCATGATCCTCACTGTTTCAAGGATGATATCACTGATATTTGTCTACATTTGCTCTTAAGCTCGAGCAAGTAAATTTTCAAAATCTATGTTTAGAGATATAAAGAAATTGTTTCAGTACGTTTATAACAACAGTTATTTGCTGCAAATTGGTCTTTTAGCATAATTAAGAAATAAACGTGGTTGGTGCAGTCATTTATTTCAATACATCTGTTGATGGACATGAGCACGAAGTATTATTTAATGAAAGAGGTCACGATCCATTTGAATGACGGATGAAGTTGTCGAAGTCTTATCTATCAGAATTTCTGCAGCTAAAGTTAACTTGCTGATTTTAAAATCGTTCTTTTTTTTAAAAAAAATTCCAGGTATTTTAAGGCAAGTCGAATGCTCTATTATGTTCGCACTCGGACATCACTGGACGACTCACATTCATAAGTGTATAATATTCTCAATAACTTTGTAAAATCTTAGTGGATAGAAATACGTATTCAGGATAAAAGTACGGTATTATAATGTGTTCCACATTCTTGGCATTAAACATTAGAGTAAAAAGTCTGTTTTTTAAGTGAATATTGAGATTGTTTCGTTTGTTCTCTTTAAAATTTTTGTTTGCTTTAAATGTTTCCGTATAAAATTGATGTGAATTATATTAGGAAAGAACTGCTCATTTTAATTTTTACTATTATTAAAATTTCAGGAATAGAGCATTTACTATATGTGGCGACGACATAGGGCTTGATTTTTATCTCTTTAGATACAGCACATCATACACCTTTATCACTTCAAAATGCAGCTTCCGGGATACGTGATACTAAATTTGTACATATCGATTTTGATCCAGCTGACAAGAAGTTATTCATGATTGACAGAGATATAGGTATCATTCGTAGATGTAATCCAGATGGCACAGAAATGGAGGTGATTTCCTTTAAGTGTAATGGAATTGTTTTGGCTTATAAAATTAATTTGAACATCAAAAAAATATATCTGGATAAAGCTCTTTCTGATCTCAGTCATGTTCCAGAGGTATTTCTCCATGTCAGACAAATAATGTGGATGTTCGCATATTTGTGTCAAGCTGTAAGTTTGTAAATTCGAATATTTTGGAGTCGTACAAAGTTTAATATAGATTTTAGTGAGACATTTTTGTAATATTTCCTAGCAAATAAAACATTATTGAAAAAAAGGCGTTGTTAGCGATACCTCTAATTTTAAGTTGATTAAACTATGTTATTTGTTTTAATATGTGAATAAATTAAAAGACTAATTCCTGAACAACTGATGAATAATGTGCTTTTGCAGATCAAATGACGAAAGAAGTTGTGTTTGTCCGGTTGACTATGAGTTGCAAGTAGATAGTACAACATGTACTGTACCCTTCGTATTTCTCATCCATACGCAAAATGCTACTATGAACAGAACTAATAGCATCATGAGAATGTCTTTGAAGGCAATTCCAGCAAATAATTATCGTATCAATATTGCGGATAGGTAATTCAGGTTTTTACTTATTGTGAGTAAGATCCACTTTGTATCAATATGATATTTCACCTGACGGTTGCGTGGCTAATCACCATTACCGTATCCCGAAAAAAATTCGCTACATCATCTTTGACTGGTGCCCTGATGCATTCATCAAGTTTCTCTTGGTATATGTTTCAGATCCATTCGTTAAATTATATTAATTTTCTCTAGAATTCTCAGAAGATTTTTTGATCATCAAAAAGACATAGTCGTTCAATCCGTTCATCACTTCATAGGGCTTTTTTTTAACGGCTCTTTGGAAACTGTTTATGAAGGAAATGCAGTGAATTATATTGCGGTGGATTGGATTACCTCAAATGTTTATTGGTTAGTGAATGACGTGAATGACTATTTTTTGGAATTTAAAATATAGTTTTTTCTCATAAATTTCCTCTATGTTTATGGAAATTGGATATTTTAATTGAATGTCAGTTGTTTAGATGTTGTCAGTTGTTTTTTTTTCTTTGTGTCCCATAGAAGCTAATTTTTCATAGCTCTTAAAAATAGTTATTAAACTATAGAGATATGACATAAGATTCAAGGTTTTCAATGAATTTCGGTTTCTTCTACAAACTATTTGTGTTGAAAGCTGCTATTTGTGATAATTATACAAGCTGTATGAAACTTCGAAAAAAAAAAACGAAACAAGAATATGAAAGCACCGTCGCTCTCATTTTCATTATGCATTTCTACTTTGCTGTAATCTTAGACGTCTTAAGATGTAATATGGAACAACATCCAATTGAAATGATTCGCGGAGACGGACGTCGCCATCGTACAATCACGTGGGAAAATATCGACCTTCAATACTTAGTTATCCATCCTCATCAGCGATTTCTTTTTTTTTGTTAATTATAACCGGCAGAAAATTCTATAAATGTAAGTCCACATTTTATTTCATGATATTTTTTCCGTTTTGGTCAACAAAAAGTTAAAGATTTAAATTTTGTGCCATTTATTTTTAATCTGAATACTCTTTTTTTCCGAGGTCAAAGTAGCTGATGTTGTTTAAATTACTTAAATGTTAAATGTTTAAATTATGTTTAAAACTTAAATGTTTAAATTACCTGTTGTGTAGTGAAATTTATGTCCATCTTTTTTGCTGGTTACCCATTTGAAAATATTTTTTCGAAGATGGTTTTTCATTAAGCCATCTTCAGGTTTTTTGTTTTGCATTTTACGAGGTATTACATAATTAGAGGATACCTCTGCATGGTGAGCAATCAAGAGGTCAAATTATTTGTTCAACGTCTGGGTACAGTTAATGCACTTGCGATTGATTTTGATTCTGAATTGCTGGTATGGTCAGCATTGGACGAACAGTAGGTAGAATTTCTAACTTCAGTGTTGTTGTTTTTTTTTCTTTTTTTTTTCTCAAATAAATATATAAAAAATGTACATGTATATTTATTTATGTAAATATACTTATTTGAACTTTCGACCTAGTAGCGAGTTAACTGTCATCTAATGAAATGGATTCAGTTGAGATGCTAAGCAAATTTATCTCATGTTTCAATAAAAACTGTGATGTGATGTATGTTTCGTGATACAAAAGTTTCTCTACATCACCGCGGACAGATAGAACACTCACACGAACCTACTGTAAAGAAAGTAAGACGCATGCATATAAGTCACTGAAGTTATTAAGTTATGGTCGATTTACCATACATTAAAGTTGTATATAAATTTAAATATGTAATATATACCATAGTTTTCATCTTATTATTGTAGCATATTACATATTATATGATTGAAATTGATATCACACATTTTAACTATACCTTCAGATTTAACTGAATTTGCGGGAACAAGAAATTAAGTCGCTTACAGGAAGAATTCGCACTCGTTTATTATATAAACAGTTATTGCCTGTTGCATTAACTGTTTATAATCGACAAATATACATTGCCAATATGAATAATAATACTGTTGATGTATATAATAGTAGCACGTTAACAGTTTTTTTTTTAGTTTTACATAATGGTATCAGTCATGTTACGAATCTTGCTGTTGCACATGTACGGATAAATAAAGGTAGACGATTTACGAATTAGTTAAACAACGTGAGCTTGTTTAGCTCGTATTATCTGGCTCAGTACTCCTATTGATTATGTAATGATAAGATGGAATTATCGAAGGGAGCAGCAAAGAAGAGTCTGACTTCTTATAACACCATTTTTTATCAGCTCCTGATTTGATTTGTTAAGCTGATACAGTGATGAGGTTTTACCGATATATATCGAATTTATATGATGGTTATAGTTAAAAGCAAAATTGCTTTTGATTATAGTTAAAACTGTAATGAACTAGGAAACTTGAATAGAGTCATATGCGTCGCACTGTCTAAGTTGTTTATATACTTTTTGGCCTTAAATATTCTAGATCTATATAAAGCATATTTAATTACCCTGTAAAATATTTAAGGCTGGAATGATTGCTTTCAAAATAATGGTGGCTGTAATGATATATATGTACCAGTTAGCGAAAGTTTTTGTAACGCGAGAGCCAAGTGTTTTTGTGAGGACCACTTTACGTCTGATCACACTGAAGGAAAATGCTTACGTAAATTATTTTCTATGAAGATTTGTTTGCAAAAATATGTGCAGAAGAATAATGAGAAAATAGAGCGCATGTTTTGAATAGAGAACGTTGTTTTCTTATATTTCGTTATTTTAGCACCAAAACACTTTTTCTTGGTCGCCATTCGAGGTCGTTTCATACGTTTCAGTCTGAGACAAGCAGTTACCGGTGACATATTCTGGAAAGATGTACGCCTTTATATCAAAAATTTCCTAAGAGATTCGAATTTTCAAAATTAATTATTTGGTATAATTTCAGGATCCTTATTCAATTTTGTCAGTGACAAATGTTGGCACACCAGTTTCAGTGACTGTTGATTTATTTTCTGCAAATCTTTCTATTTATTGGATTGATTCTAATGATGACAAAGTTATTAAACGGTCATCAGATTTATCATATTCCATGGTATCTAGCAGTGTCATTCTTTGCACCTCTACCTGGAAGCTTAAAATTAATATTATCAGAAATAAAGTATCAGGAACTAATTGAAAACACTGGAGAAATAAAAGTTTTTCAGTGGAAATATGAATGAAAATATGAAAGTGAAAATATGAATGAAGAATTTTCTCTTATGAATTTCTAGCTCTGTGTTGAATTTGATGTGGCGGTAACAGTTGTTTCAATACTATCACTTTCATTCGAATTGATATACTGTTGACTATTTTTTTCTTGACACTCAGCATCATTGTGATTGTGTGCTACTGCCATTTTTCAGTGGAGCAACTACTAGGGACATAATTCAGCTCGCACAGCAACAACATGCGCACTGCCGATAAATGCTGAGGCGCGAGTATTATTCTCAACACATAGACATGGTACCCAGATGAGTATGTCATCAAGCAATTCTCTGAATTTTCTTGAAAAATCTCTGTAACTCAGTTTGTTTAGAGTAACGATTTTTTCAAAAAACACGAGTTTTATTTCATTTTTTTCTAGTTTCAACTTCCTATATACTCTGTTGGAACATCATCATCATTGTATAATGCGTTATCTTCCCCAAAATCACAATTTTCAACTGATACAGTTTTATATCATCAATCACTTAATGGTAACCCTTCAGAAAGGAATTCTATGTTTGCTGCAGTTAATGCCACTGTGACTAAAACAAATTATTGGAAATTTTTTGCACCACCGCCTTCTGCTGCAAGGTGGTAACAGTTTAACATTCTGGTTACATAAAGTCCAAAATTTTGATATATTATGCTGCTATAAGTTTTGGTTTAAATCGCTTAAAACAAAAAGAAATGTAAATTGAAAATGGAATCTCGACGAGTTATGAATAGATTAAAGAAAGAAATAAGGAAGAAATTTATTTGATTAAATATATCATCCGAGTGTACAATTGTTCATTAATAGTTTATCGACATACAGTGTTGTAAAACCAGCTGGAATTCGGGTTCATGTGCAGCATGGTAGTGGTGGTGGTGGTAATATAGATTTTACGAGAAACAAACGAAAACAACGATGTGTACGTACTGGTGGTACTAAAACTCATAGTCCTTCGGCGTTTTATTCAAAAGTAAATAGTATCCTTTCGCTTTTTTTTTCAATTATGCCTTGTGATATATGAGTATTTGATTTTTGTATAATCAGTCCCACCTAACAATTGAATCGTTTCTTATATAAGGTAGTGATCCGAAATGTCTTTCAACAAATTTCACTGCAAAATTTGATTACGTGAATGGATATATCTCGTTATAGTATCTTGCGTGATTAAGCTGTAGTGTCCATTTCCTGCCACTAGTGACTTTTCTTCCAAGCAGATTTTATGTTATTAACACGCCTAATATTTAAGCTTTTAGGATTATTCCGAGCGAATTTTTCCATGAAAATTTACTGTTTTAGAGTTATTATGATAATCACTTTATTGAGAGACACAACCTAACTTCATCGTTTTCAGATTTTGGTCAGATTTTGGTTTGGTTTCAGGTACCTCTCCAGTTCGTATCGATCCAGAAATGAAATGCATTGACGAAGAGTTTGAACAGCTTCAAGTGCCAACAAACAGTAGAATTGTTTTCTCGATAAATCCATCATCAATGAAAAACACGAAACACGTACTACTATCAAGTAGTCAATTTATTTCATCCATTAAATTTGCTGAGCAACAGAATTTATCGGATTACTCATCGACATCATCTGATGTTTCACGGAATTAGCATGAGTTTCGATCCTGTTAATTGATACTTCAAAGAAAGCATGTGAGAATAAATTTTAGTGCTATTGCCAATTTGGTTAAAAATCAGGTTTCGGTATGCTGTATAATAAAAATTGACCTGCATCTATTTTTTTGAGTTTTTTATAGAAAGACAATATGTATTTGTCTTTTCTTTTTATATATAAAGACAATGTGTAATTGTCTTTATATATATATATATATATATATATATATATTTTATAAAGAGACTACTAAATATACTTTTTATAAAAAACTATCCTATTTCATTGATTTCATTCATTCCTAGTTTGCTTTCATACAGATTTATGTAAACGGTGTTTTTGTTTGAATTTTGATTTTACAATTTACTGTTACTTGGACTTAATTGTTGTCGTGAAATGTTACAATATTTGGTGAACAATGAAATGTTATTATTTAAAAGATTCGTGGGATATTTATTGTGTAGTAACTACGAATAAATTACAGAAACAGTTGTTTATCCATAATTTTTTTAAATTTTGGGCTTGAATGATTGTTCAAGCATTCTTGCAGTTTTCTCAATATGATATTACGAAACGTGCAGAAAAGATTTTGTCTACTGTGACTTTTTTTTCTAATTCATTGTAATGTTGGTATTTTGAACTGTGAAATATCACTACTTTTTTGTATTGTTTTATAATTTTAATTTATGATTTGGATTTCTAAGAAGAGAAAAAAATGGAAATAAGGATTGCTAGTGGCCTGAGATTGTCCAAGTCATCCTCTCTGAATTCAAAATAATTTTCCTACTTCATGTGGATGATAGTTAACATAATCTTAACGATTTTTATATATTCGTAATAATAGGAAATCCTATGTTGCATATGATCAATTTGATCATTTTTAAAATAGCTCCAAATCGTTATTTTTATTTACCAGCTTCCATTATTCGAAGCTTTCATTATAGGTTACTACTTGTTATGATGTTTACTTTTGTCTTCACAGTATAACCACGATTCATCTCAATGAATTTCAGTTTTGAATCGGGTCGTAAAAGTTAGTAATATTGAGATTGAAGGTTTTTTTTATTCTTTATGGAAGTAGGATTTCGAAGGTAGAAACATTACACAATAACGACGAAATTGTGGCTGCATACTAGCTTCTTCAAAGTAGCATTTTATGAATCTTAGTGTAACTTGTGTTTGTTCAGAGGATAATTTGTGAAAGTCCTTATGATTTGTACATACTATAAGATTTCAGATTTTTGTTGGACCAACCAAACTTTTAGAATGTTTCATGTGCCAAGATATGTGTGTTTAATGGTCTATCTCTTGCTGTTTTGTAACTAAAGATAGAAAAAGTACTGAAAATTTCGATATTGTTTCTTGATTAGTGCTTTTAGAATGTGAAGTGTGAGAACCGTTTATCACTGCATCATCAGTTTTGGTTAACTGAAGGGTACGATATATTTGTTGGAGTCTGTCGTGAAAAGATGCTTTATTGGGTGAATCGGCAATCATAAACATAAATCCATCTCGCTACATTTCCACTGGACTTTAATATTACCTATGGTCCAATTACGAGTGGGAGCTGCTTCTTCTTTATACAGTATACACGTTCTTTCCAATTTTCTTTCCTGTTGTCTCTGCGAAGTTTTCTCATATCTTTAAAGGACATTATGAAGCAAATCGGAAGCATTCAAGTTCTCGGAAATGTCAAAAATATAGTCCTGTCATTGGGCTTCGCTCCTGAGTTTTTGTAAACAAATTTAAAGTAGATCAGATAAAAAATTCTTGTGCTAAGGGTGCGTCAATTTATTAAAAAGATAAAGAAGGAACAAATAAATCCTAAGCAGTGTTTGAAATTTTTTTTTTTCTCAAAACCTTTAGTTTTTATACACTGATAGTCTTTGCACTAGTTTTCTTAACTTTTTTACTTAAATTTGAAAAACCTGTTCCTTACAAAAGCTAAAAGCAGATAGGACTTTCAATCGCTCAGATCCTTTCAATTACCAAGTGAATATATTTGAGAATGCATTTTGGATGTGAGGAATGGGAAGCAGTCATATTTTATTATTCCTTTTTGTTCTGAATGTGGCACGGAAATTTTGAGTTGTCACTTGGTAGCCTTTTTTTTTTCATTGATCATTTTATCGGTGCCAATAAAATGTACTATTATATTCAAATTTTTACTGAAGTTTCATGTTCAAAACACTATTCAATCTTAAAATGCAAAATTGATTATGGAACATTCCAAATTAATGGAACTACAGCAATATTAGATATTTGGAGTGATGTACAATTCATTAATAGAGAGCAAAGCATACGGAAAATTTGTTCATGTGGTTTTCAGAATTGTAGAGAAAGGATTAAGGATAGAGAAAGGTGATGATTCTTATTTTCCTTTCATTATTTCAATATTGACTTTATGCCTATCAGTGCATTCATTTAACGTTTTTTCGTACTAACATAAAAGCCAAATGCAACACAAAATGTTCTCAGAAAAAGGTCATTTCGCTTCTTATTTGTAAAAACTTAACTATTTGCAACATAAGAGTAGTGAAAATCTGTCAGAATACATTTCCCGTGCGTGTTTTGATCTTAGTATATTTTCTGATGTTTTGGCTTCATTTACTTGAATACTTCAAACATCTAAATTTTATACTCAAATAATTTCTAAATTTTGACATGTATGTTTTTAATCCGATGGTGACCGATAACAAAGAGAAATTTGTTTTCCTAGAGAGTTTTCTGGTATTTCTCAATCCCGAGAAACCGATCACTGGATTATTATCTTGTGATGCTCAAAGAAATTGAATAGTTGACTCAAACAAATAAGTTTATAGTTCACAAATTTGTGACTGTGTTTGGCATACGATCATATCTTAATAATCTCGAAAATGTGTTTCAAGTCTAAACGGGTTTAGTGTTTTCTTTTATAAATTCCCAGCGATTTTTTAAATTTTGGTTGCAGTTAAATATACTTCCACTTACACCAACCACCATCACAGTATTAAGGCAAGAGTGGTAGAAAAGCAAGAAAGCTTTTTGCTTCAGCATCTTGAATGATAAACCTTAAATTTATTATGATGAATTAGATCTCAATAATATTGCTTATTGTTTGAAAAATGTCGCAAATTATCATTCTTGATCATGTAATAAGAGGATTAATTTGTATTTTTTCGAAAAGAATTTTTTGGATGATGTATGAAATTCTACACATATTAGAACGAATTAACCTCGATTGTGTTATGACGAAACCACATTAATATTAAAAAACTTTCTCAAGAATTGATGAAATTTAGGAACAAAATTTTCGTGGAGGAAATCAATAGAAATGTTATATTAGATATAATGGGTTTTTCGGACGGAGATCTTATGTTTTTTCTACTTTAGGGATTTCTTTTTTGACTTTCATTTATGCTGCAGCAGTGCATTTTAAGTATGCTTCGAAGATTTTAAGTTGAAAATACTTAACGCTGTATTTGATTCTTCCTCATAGTTGGAGAACACTCTTTTTTGCAGTGCAAAATTTCTGAAAGCGCCAGATTTTGTTATATTTATTTTATTCTTACAAGAGATTCTGGAAATTCTAAGAATAACAAGCGTCGCTGGCAACATTTTTATAACAATTCCTACTTTCCTGATGAAGCTGAAAAAAATTCTTTTGACAAAACGAAATTCATAATTTGCTTCTCATATAAAGAAAACAAAATAATTATAGAAAGCTATTGGAACTGTTTTCTCTTTCAAATGATTTCAATTGTGCTATGATTTATCGATATTTTACCAAGAGCAATATAGAAAGGTTCTTTAACTTCAATATCTATATACATTTCAAATAAGTTTTCTCCTTCACCAGCGCAGATACAGATTTCGAATTTGTCAATGACATCCATTGAGTATGACAATAATTTGTTGCTACAAATTGTAATATTTCGTATCAAACAAGCACAAGTTCATAATAGTTGTCGCTTCCAACAACTTTTATTATCTCAAATATACTATTGTTATATTTTTGTATTTTTTTTGCGAAAAAAACGTTTTTTAACTTCCATTCACTGTGTGCTTTTTATTATCTAATCTAAATTTTAGAGTTAATATTACCATTTGAATATTATTAATTTAAAATAAACTCAGAAACTTTTCATACGTTCAAAATAATACTCAAATAAAATAATAGATTGGAAGATAAGTCAACTGGTATAATAAGTTCTTGGAGTTAACGGTAAAAACTGGGTTTTCCATCATTAATGTGCTGCACACTGAAGATCATTGTCATTCTTTTCTAACGAAGTTTGTAATCGTTTAATATTATTTTGAACACAACAAACTCTTTTGTAAGCAGTTTGTGAAAATCAAGTAATATTATTAAAAGAAAAATTTATTAACTTATTGGTAATGAATTAGAATGGAATTTTATAAAAATAAAACTGACTTACATTACATTTTGAATTTTTTTATCTCGCTAGTGAGACGTTAAGAAATTCATGGATAACATGAGTCCCTTACTATTCATCTTTTTTACTTCTTTTTTTCCTTTCCCTCACTATTTATAATAATAATTCTCTTCGAACAACTTTTCGTGATAATATGATGTCACGCTACTAAGGATTTGAAAATGCATTTCATTACTCTGCAAATAGTTTTTCAGTATGCTTTATCAGTGAAAGGATATTTTGTCACCAAATCATGACAAATCTAAGATTTATTGTCTATTGCACTATTACTGCTACCTGGTTTCAAAATTTTTTAAAAAACATTCCAATTTCTAAAATGGAAGCTTCAACAAGATCTTGTGCGAATGTCTTCAAAATGTTTGCTTACTTAACTTCCAAAAAATGTCTGTAATCCAGACCTGAGAAAATAGACCACTATGAAAAAACGTGTTATTCTTCGTGTAAATGATTAGAAAAATAACAATATCTCATAGCAGAATTGTGCAATTTTGATTACGTGAAAATTAATTGCGTTTCCCTCGTGTTTGTTAAAAAAAAAAAGAAAATTTCTGCTTCCTTGCTGATATTTCAATAATTACAAAAAAAAATAATCAATAACCAATGTCTGCAAGCGAAAACCCATCACTAATAATAGCTCGTAAAATATGATTCGTTTTTGAAGAGTATAGTAATTAATAACGCGTATATCACATGAAATTTAAACTATATTCAATCGGAGTTAGAATCTGAAGGATTGTGGGAATCAAAACAAAGGCTTCTTATAAAAATTAAGTGAAAGACAGTAATGCTTTTTTAACCCATAATAAAAGTATAATAAGAACATAGACGACGATAAAGGTTTAAAACAGTTTATGCTTTCCACACTTGATTAATGATGATTAGCTGAGTTTGAATAGTACATATCAAGAAGGGCTGTACAATCAGATTTCATGCAGTTAGCATAACTATAATGATCTGTAATATATAATAATAAAAAAATTTTCTATTACTCTGATTTTGGACGAATAATGATACAAAGGACTTAAATGTTTATTGCACTGTCATTCGAATAAGCATTGCCAATCATTTTTAGATCGCTTCCAGATTATTTTATCGTCGACAGTTTTTAAGTTATTATATTTCAAAATAAGTTTCGCAATCCAATTTGAAGTACTTTAGAGGCCATGATAAGCGATATACTGCAATTTTTATTAAATTTATCTACATTTCATTAAGATTTTTCCAAAAAATGAATACGTGTGGAATTGAGGCCGACAAAAAACTTGGTTTAAATAGCCAAGTTTTCTTTTTTAAATTTTGAACACAAGATGAGAAAGTAAGTTAAGTTGCTAATTTTACGAATTATGGTAAATGTAGAAACTCTCCATGAAGTACGGTACGTCTTGTCGTTTCCAGTTAGCGACTTGGTATTTGTCGTTTTCTTCCCTGTAACTTGTTTTCCCTCATCCACTACCTATAAAGTTTACCTAACACTTAAGTATCAGTTGTTATTGCAACTGAATGTAAACCAAATAATATATGCATTACAAAGAGAGGAAGGCTTCCGTATTCTTCTTGTGCAAATATTATAGTAATGCCCTTTATTAACACAATTTCTTTTGAATTCGTTATCGTTGTTGCTGACGTTGCTATGATGACGACGACTGGGCAAAGGATATACTTGGTAGACTAATTTTAACCTTTTCGCACTATGATTTATCATAGCTAATACAGATTCTAGGAAAATTGCTTCAATTTTTGTTGATTTTGCAACATTCTAAAATTAAAGAGAACATAATGCACGTATAGTAGAAAATACGCAAATTTCTGGGATATAGAAATCGTTTTGGCAGTTTGCGTCACTGCATTTTGAATGTTCCACTTCTTCTGGTGATAACTGCAACGAAAAGCAGATTTCTACCTAGCTTCTATGTGGACTGAATCCATTTACTATGTCAAATATAGCGGTAGAAAAATTCCTTTCAAGTTTATCATTCACTCCATTTACCCAACCTTCTTTCCAAATAATAATTCAGATAATTAATAGCAATGGTTGAAATCAATATTAAGTTAGCATTGTCTGAGTGAATTTGTGCATTGCAATTTTTGGATCAACATTAATGTGAGTTAATCCCAATTTGCTATTATTAAACTCTTAATATATCAGACTATAAATTCAGATTTTCAAAATTCGCTCTTTCGTTCATATAAATATTCTAAACTATAAGAATTCGCATTGTTACTGCGTTTTTGACTGCAACATATTCTTGAATACTAAAAGACTTTTTAGACCTGCTGATTGCAAAAATCGAGTGTTAATTTTTATTGAATAGCGTTGAAGTCATCAGAAATCATATCAACAAGTTGGTTAAAAGTAATAATTCCATGTGTAATATTTTGGTCATTGTTCAAGAAGCCTTTAATAATCCGATCGAGCGTAGAGAGACTTTAATAACTACTCTTTCGGGTGATGTCTGATTAGTTGCGCTTATTTTTCTAGATTAAACGCTTTGATGAGAAATGGAAGGAAATAAAAAAAGGGTAAAGTGATGAGAGATGGATAAGTGGTTAACAAATAGGAAACATTTAGTTCTTGAATTTGTTTTTTCTTGGAAACTATAGTCACTAATTTGAACTGTCAAGTTTCGAACACTTTTTCTTCTTCAGTTTTTCCTCAATAACAGAAACGAAAATTTTCAGTTGCTTGTTTACAATGATTTATTTAAAGAGCAAATCATTTGCGTTGATTCTAAAATGAACAACTGACTAGAAAATTCGTGGTGTAGGCCACAATATACGATACGACAACATTTATAATTATATTGCGACAAAGCAGTCGCTATTCTTTTCTTATATTTCTTTGTCGAAAAAACGAAGTTCACGCAAATTTCATATTTTCAGAATTCATTCTGGACTAATTGTGGGCTTGCAGCTAGATTTCAGCATTTTATATGATAATAGTTTAAGAATCCATATTTATATCACAAATAGTTTATTACCATCTCTTCACTTACAAATGATATTCTAACTGAAACGTATTTTGTTGTTACCTTAAATTTTTGATGCATAAAAATCTTCGAGTAAATATTAGTTTAAACTTATGCATATTTCACTGATCGTATTTTAAGTAACAATAATAATAATTGGTTGCTTGTTCATATTTTCAAACAACAGATGTTCAATAGTTCAATCATTTTCAATAATTTAAAAAGATCTGAAAAAGAATAGTAATGAGAGGAAAAAAATACTAGAAATTAGAAAGAGTAGAAAGTTTTTCATGTTGATCTATTCACTCACTGATATGTAGGAATATTCATTGAGAAACTGATTAGAATGTTCTAAATACATGACGTGATATAGAAGCAAAGAAGTCTAGTATTATTTATTGCCATTGTTGGTGTTGGCTGGTTTACATCAATGAATTTTACATTAGCAGCGACATTATACTTTCGTTTCGAAATCTTCCTCTTACAAATATGGAAGAAGGAGAATGGTCTTCTTCCATCTCCATTCCAATACATTCATGCAATGAACATATTTGATCTTCATTTTTTTTTTCATTCATTTAATCAAGATAAGGACTGTTGCTAATTTCGTGTTATGCTACATCTTTGCAGTATTTTAAGCTATCTTCACTCATTTATTTCTTTACAAATATGATCTTCACCATTTTTCAGTATCTCTTTTTTTTTCTATTGCAAAAACTAAATTGATTTTGAAACTATGAGAACTAAATGACTAATTGAGCAGTACTTCCTGTGCCTCATTTCCTTCGCATTTTCCACCATCAAATAATTTAGTTTCTTCGCGTTCAATCAGAAATTGTTACCTACGATACAGGTAAAAAAATTGATATATGCAATATAAGCTCCAACCTTATTTATTCAAGTCCATATGAAATTACAATTACCCACTTCATGCATGGTTGTTAGCGGATTTCAAAATTTTTCTTTTTGTAAATTCCAACGACTATTGAAACTATCCGTGAATTGTATCTCAGATATTTAAAACTCTACATTTATATTAGATATATAACCACGAAATAATATGGAAAACATATAATAGGTCTCAATTCCAATTACCAATTAACGTTAAGTGACATGGCAACACACTGCGTATCAGCAAATGCTGTAGCATTGTTTTCACTTATCCCGTTTGGTCCAAATCGAACTTTGCAACTACCAATCAGCTTGAAAATTCATGTCATTTCTTCAATTAACACAAAGAAAGTATGATAAAAAATGATTCCTCATTAATAAAATGCTTAATAATTGGACATATTTCTATGCCTGAAGCAATCAAACAAATTTTTTATAAATTTGTGACTAAGAGAAATTTCATCGGAATATAGTAACCCTATTTCGCTCACAAACAAAATCTTCATTGTAATTGTGTGCTGCTGTTGAAAAAATTTACGATGTTAGCAGTAAATTTTTAATACTAGTAAAATGTTACTAAGAGGATTAGTAATAGATGCTGATATAAGAAAAAGGAATTTAGTAGATATTTTCCCTAATAGAGATTTTTAAATTTTTATGGGTGACTGATAAGATAATCATTAACAGATTGACATGATGTCTGGCTGTTGCAAACGATATTTTTTGAGGACTGGAGAAAAACTGAATGAAATTCAGATGAATTGATAAATATTAAGGGAAGAGAAATCCTCCATAGCCCCAAAACAACTGGGCTAGAAATCATGCTAACAAATTAAGGTAATTTGAGGGACATAATAATGCCATTTCTCATGCGATCGGAAATTCTGTAAGCTATATAGTTTGATTCTATTTAATGACAGTCGATTGTAGTTCTTCTGTTTGCATTAAATGAGATTGGGTTAGAAATCATGCCAATTGCTGACTGAACAGGATTAAACCACTGCCAGTTAAAACCAGAAAAAGATGCTTAGAATGAATGCTTATCTTTGAAATGAGTTGAGAATAGAGGCTGAATAGCTGTTATCAGATGTGCTGGTATTTGAACTAATTTATTAAAACAATACATTAAAATCAAAAACTAATAATACTTGGCTCGAATATTAAACATCATCCGATATAATTCTGCATATCAAACAGCTATCCAAATGTATGTCCTGGATCCATTTCACTTTTCGAAATTTCCTGGATAACACGGTATAACTAATATTTTTGGAACAGAATTGATCAGCAAATTTTAAACATCGTTTCCATGCTGCTTAATGAACCCATTTATTTTCTGAATACTTTACTTCGAAAGTTTTTTGTATAAATATCGCTGCTTCAAATCGGATGCAAATCTTTCGAACAATGTAAATCCTTGTTTTTGTTAGCGATAACATGAGCGAATCATTAATTTATGCGGAATAGTTCCGGCATTATGATCAAAATAATCTATAACAATACAGACTAAACTTATTCTTGTCTGCAAAACATATTTTTTTACTTCCCAGCAAAAGAAGTTTGCTCCAAATTTATGCCGTATTCGAAGAAATTTGAAGTAGTGAATTTACTAGAATAATTAAAGCGTAGTATTTAAAATCCAAATCCCTCTCTCCTCTCCCCTTCTCTTCTTATCTTCTAGTGCGCGGTGTTAATATTGATATTATAGTTAAGCAGCTGCATCAAACCAGTACTAGTGAAAAAGATGACCAAGTTACGTCGTTTCATCAGTATTACCTTGTTGTTTATCTGTCTTGAGCAATTCAAGATGAGCACCCACAATTGCGTTAAATATTACGTCAATAATATCTTGTCTCACTTATTAATTAAAATTCGAAAAACGTTGGAGCCGAAAATGTGAATTTTATTTTATTTTTAAATCTCTAATGTTTTTTGTGCGTTTTTAACGTACTAAATTACTGTTTACTCCTACGATTTTCAAAAATATCCTCATGTACATCTAAACAACTGTGCACTGTCAATGATGACGTGCAATAAACTATTGTTTCTGAATTGCATAAGAGACTGGGAAATAAGAAAAAAGTATCCGTTGGCCATAGCATGGAAACGATTGACTTATTTCACATATTTATAGCGAAACATTTCATAGATAACAGTCCAAACATGGCTGTTCGCCTGCTGCGGAAGTTGTTGGTGAGCCGATTTGATAGAACCGTTTTTCTGCACAATAAAATATAGGTACGATATCAACGAAAAGCTAATCTTGTAAAGCAGCACAATAGATCTCTAAGTGGGAAAAAGGATAAGGATTACAATCATGACAGCAGAATGTCGATGAATCGGTTGCGGAAGTCACCGTGAGGTGGTTAGTAGATGTCTCCTGGGACAAAAGCACCTTATATATGCAGATGTAGAAACGGAATTACAATATGAGAAAGGTACATACTGCATATTGTACACATAAATCAATACATCAAACAAACGATCTGAATTAGTCAGTCAGAATATTGATCGAAACTTGCTTCGGATTTCTGACATATCCTTCATTTGCAAGAAATCAGCAAAATACGATAATGGAACACTTCAGGATTTTGTTTAAAAGCAAATATCATGGTTTTAAGATTTATGTTTCAGACTTCAAAATATTCATGATGATATAATTTCATCGCGGCCCAGATCTTTCCTATGCTGCCCTTGATAAATTTCGATCCTTCGTTTAAGGCCATATTTGTTAATTTCTTATTCTGCAAAAAAAAGCGGATTTGTGATGAAAAGTCAAATTTGAATTTTACCAAATTGCTTATTGATATATTACTTACAATGCAACTGGTTTCGTTTTTTTTTAACTGAATTTACTTGTTGGCAATATTTTATATTTCCAATAAACTTCGATCCGAACAAAATTTTTGCAGAGAATTTTTGTGTTAAAAATATAATATGAGACGAGAGCAACCAAACGATTAATAGCTATATGCATCGATGTATGCATTGGATACATTCAGTATTATGCTTGCTTGGAAAAACTTGGGCAGCTTTTCTATTGTTAAAAGTACGTTTTTACTACGTCGTTCAGTTGCTGTTCAAGAACGTCTTCTTCCTCCATTCTCTCTTATTAACATATTTCGTTGACTGAATACCTTCAATAGCGTTTCGACTTTTTCATTTTTATTTTTCAGATAAACTGTAAACGATCAGTCCTTGCAGTGTATAAAATATTTTTTGCCGTGATAAAAACAAATAGATGTTTTGTATGCTCTGTTGGCTCTTTTTTGTAAATATTATTTTAAATGCATTTGCTTAACTTACAATGACAAACAATCAGCTGATGGATTAATTAAATCATTTGGTAGCTGCCATCATGAAACTGTGACCAAATTAACATAATGCTTACTTGTATCATAATCAGAACAGTGTCCTACCCTTGAAGTGAAAAATTCATTGAGAAAAGTTTATCTATGAAAAATAGGCTTTTCAAACTGTTTAATATTAATTTTATTTTTTAATATTTTTAATATTATTTTTTGGTGAAAGATAAAATGGGATAATGAACAGTTATGAAGTAATAAAAACACATCTAAATAAATTCTCAATAGGATAATATAAAAGGAGACTTATAGGTTAAATTTTCCTTGTTTTATTTTGGACAATTCCATATATTTGATTTTTTAAAGATTTTCTGATTTATGACGCTAATTTCTTGTTTTGTACTATGAATAGTTATTGATTTATGATAAAAAGCATCATTTGCACGGTTCGTTAAATATTTCAGATTGAGATTTTGAAATTTCATTACTCGCATTCTGATCAGGATCTAGAATTCGTTGAAATATTTTTGCCAAAACAGGAATGAGAAACCAATTACCCAAGAAAAGATAGAAAAGAAAGGATCACGAATGAAAAGCCCATAAAAAGACAAGAAAAAAAAAGGAAAATTGTAATACTACACGCCACTTTCTGATAGGCCCACTACTGATTCTGGTGTGGAATTCTAGTCTAACTTCTAGCTTTTTTGGTAAACTAAGTCTAAAGGATTTGTGAGAATCATCAGAATCGTTACTGTGACTGTCACTAAGATCATTATGATGTTTCGCCAGTAATCAGCGAAATTTTCTTTTAGCAGTGATGCCTATGCAGTTATATAAAAAGAAATACTTTACTAATTCACCGTCTTTTCCACACGATAGATGTTTTATACAATGTCTCATACGATTATACCGGAATTTTAAAATTCTGAATCATTTACTAATCTTGCTATGTCGCTAATAATTTTTTAGTATGCCTAACTTGTCAAAATCCGGTCTTAATTAAGATGATGATTATAAATGCTATTATTGAAGTGCTCATTCTTATTTTAATTGCTTTCTTTCTTAACTGTACCTATATATTGCTTTCGTTCTTTATCAATAAAATTTATGAAACTTTCATTAAATGATGACCATCGCACTTATTTTCTTATAATTTGTGATTTTTATACTAAATGCTTGATATCACCAATATACACACTTATCGGGACGAAAGAAAAATATATGTATACCAGAATAAGTTATATATGTAGTGAAATTACACCAAAAATATAATATTCCTACAATAATTAATAAGCAGTCATCAGATCTCATACTTATTCTAGTCGAACACGTTATTTATATCACTAAATATTGATTCACATTATAAGATTTGTCACTTTCACCATAACTAATCACGGTCCTATATAGCCTCTTCCTCTGCATTCTATGAAATTTTCATTTTGTTGTGACACTTTACTGAATTTGTCGTTAAATTGAATCGTAAGGATCTATTGTATCGATCATATTTAATGTCTTTAAAGTTTCAAGATAGGGAAATTTTTGATTAGTCATTACTGTTTGCTGTTATTTTCACTATTAGTGTTGTTATTTTTGATGGCGATGGCAATGAAAATGATGTGGATAATTGTAGGGACAGCGAATGCCATTCTTGACAGCGAACCCCATTCTTGTTAGTTTCACGAGAATAATTGAGGCGGCAAAGCCTATGCAGCTATTTGGTGAATGGAGGAATCAATATCACATCAATCTTTTTTTCATTCCCCTCTCCCGTTATTATTTACTGAGAATGAAGGAAAGTATGAAAGAGAGGGAGCTCGGACGGAATTGCAACATTAAGAAAAACCTGTTGATACCTGGGAAATAGTAGCATTCCAAAAAAAACCGTTTTCATCATTTGTTTTCTTTTTTTTACCTACAGTAACCTTTACTCTTTGCAATGAAATAATAATAATAATAAAAGTTTTTGATCTGGATTGTTTTGGATGAAGCTCTCAATGTGGATCGATAAACCGTAAGATCTTTCTCTGATCCTATTTCTTTTAAAGAAAATTCCATGTATTTGTTTTTTATCGGGTCGTTAAAGATTACTTGAATTGAATTATAAACATTTCACAATTATAGTTTTTACTACTTAGCGCTACAGTGAGAATTACTAATTCCTTTTGAAATCCAATTTGAATATTTGTGAGAATTACTAATTCCTTTTGAAATCCAATTTGAATATTTGATTTTTTTAGCTTGTATCAATACTTGAAAAACTAAATTGTATGACTTTAAGTTCATCACTTTGTAAAACTTTATATTGGAGGCGCTGTATTTATGATGAGATTCCGAAACTTCCCAGATTAAGGGAGAATGATCGTAATTCTCTTGAATTAGTGTTAAAACTAGTATTATTACTTCATTCCATATTTCGCTTTGAAAAGAAAAGTTCTTGGCTTCGTGGTTTTTTTCTTGTCCTTCATTTTAAAGAACTAGATTCTCTTGCATATTTCGTTCTAATTAAAAGTAGACTGTCGCATTCTACTGCCTTTGCTTTATAATACACTTCCGTTGTTTTGTTTCATATCTCTAAAAAATAGGAAACAATCAGTATTTCTAATAAAGTTAAATGAACCATTAAATCCTCCAAATGTTTCCCATTTCCCGCAATACAAAGTTCATTTGTTCAATATTATATTGTTGCAAATATATAATGAACTAGTTTCACGTTTGCCACTATTTATTCTTTTTGGAAGCTTAGATAGTTTCAGATTTTAAAGATTTAGAGATCTTAAAAAAAATGTGGTTTTCTGAAATTTTTTTTTGAATAAAGAAAAATGTGGTCATTATAAAAAAAAATATAAAAAAATCGATGATAAAGAAAGCATGTTGATCTGTGTCTGCTTAGAGCCATGAGTACCATAATCTGTTTAGAGAGCCATAAGAATAGTGAAGGACACTCACTACTTAGTGAACATTACGGGCAGTGAAAGACATACGTTCATTACGCTATCGATATTACAGCAACTGTCACCGCATATCAAGGCCACTGCAACAACTCAAGCATACGACGATTATGTCTTATAAGTTGTCGCTGCACTCAATTGCTTTGTAAGGTACTAAGCGTTTGTTTATTCTGTCATAGCCACTAGCTAGAAATCAACAGAAAAATGTCTTCCGATTTAAAAAAAAAGACTAATTAAATCATAGACTACTTTTTGTTTAACTGAATACCTTGCATGTCAGCATTTTTATGAAATGCAAAAAACTTAGAGTAATTTCTTTTTCTCACGTTGTAAACATCAATTGTGCCACTTATAACTGTTGCATTTATTAACTTTTAATCTATCTCTCCTTCAATGATATAAAACAAAAAAGTCACATAGTATTTATTAACTTTATAAAAGTTCAGCATTTGTTGAAGTATTATATCATTTTTAAAAAGGAATCGTTTTCTTTAGCCAAAAGTTATGGCGAAATGATAGAGCTTTGATTGATTAATAATTTATGAAGTGAATTTTCTAGTGCAGTATCGAATTATGTAGCAGTTTGTGTACCACCATTAAGAAATTGTGCATGCTTATACCAAAGCTATTTACAGGCGTTACTTGCTTTCCGCTTTTCGTTCATTCATTCTTTTCACTTAGTTTTTTGAGTACTAATTCCTTCTTTCCCGTTAAATTTAGCCATTTTATTAGAAAAAAAAACGTTAAACCACTCTTGTGATTCGGCTATTAAAGTAAATAACGGCACGAAAAGCTGAATAGAAAGATTGATAATATATTATGATGAAATGGGTTTTTCATTTACTTCCTTATTCAGTCCTTTTTTTTACTTTTTCGTTACAATAAAACAAAACTTTTCAGAAAGGGATCTATTTTTTAACAGGTAGTTGTACTTGTCATATTGCCAATATAGATGAAATGAAAAAAAATTTCACGTGTTTTTTCCAGCAGATTAAAATGTAATGATTAATGGTTAATATCTAATACTAAATGATTTATCACCGACATTGTTTTTATAAGTTAGCAAGCAAATAAATTCTGTCCTGACCAAGTTTACTTTCAGAATTATAGCTGAAACGAAGAATTTGAAACAGTCTTTTCTGTAATCTACACAACGAAATGTGCGACTACTAAAACTATCAAAGTTGAAAACGTATGTAAATGTTGTCAATGCACCTCATTCCATTAATTTTGACTAATCTTAGTTCTTTGCAGTAATAATTTTCGGTTGATGGGGCAATTGATACATCATAACATGACATAGGGAGAAAATTTTTGATAAGATGAGGCCAGCTTCCTATATCATCCGGCTTTAGAACACTGCCGTCATTTGTTCGTTACATGCAATCCCGACATAGCTACCTCATCATTCCTCGATTGTCGGGAGACAACGTTTTACTGCTCACCTATCATATATATCTCTCTACTCATAAAGCATTTTTTATAGTTTTTCCTACGAAAAATAGAGTTATTTCAAATATATGCTCAGGAATCACTCATTAAATGCAGATATTTCGAGCAAAACTTTCGCTCATGTTCAATAGATTCTGAATTCAATTACTAAGGCAGCATTGCAGTTCAAACATTTAGTTCCCACTTCCTTTTTCGGTTCACGAAAAATTTAGAGTCGTCCAAAAACTTCCTAGACGAAGATCTAAATTCAATGATTAACTATAGGCTTAATGTCTCCGTTTAATATTTTACCAACGTTTGTTACTTAATTCCCATTTTTATTTAAATTTCTCTATAAATATTAGAAGAAATTAGATCACGTACCAATTGGTCATTTTCATTAGTTCAGATATTTTATAAAATATCTATTCACCACTTTTTTCTTCCACTTCCATTTCCCTATTATTCCATTTCTACATTTCCTATGAATTAAATTTATCCTGTTCAGATTATCTTCTACGACATTTTGCAAAAGCAAAACTTAATGTATGTTAAACTGCCGACAACCGCACTTGATTCTTTAAAATTCGTGTTCCTTGAATATAAGAAATCCTTATCTAATACTACATAATATTCAATTAATTTTCCTCTATTTTTAATCTTTGTCACCAAAAGAATCGTTTGAATATTGCGGAAGCGTAGAAATTGTATGTATGTATATTAAATGTAAATATATGTATGTATGTCTCTGTCTGTGTCTGCCTCTGCTACTTACGATTTTATTTGAATAGTTTAATGCATGACTGAGATGATAGTATCGATGACGATGGAGGCATAAAAATGCCAAGCAGTATTTTCGACCTTTGCTTTCAAGATACTTGGCATCATTACGTACAATGTAAGTAAGTCACATCAGCTCGCAGCAATCAGTGAATATTTTTCGCTATTAAAAGTGGTATGGATGCATGCATAGACACACATATTTCTGGACCTAACACACCCGCACATACACATACACATATATACACATACATACATACATACATACATACATACATACATACATACATACAAACACACAAACACACACACATACATACATATCCAAAAATGTCCAGTTCTCGATGAAATGTAGCGAACATACTTGTCTGGAATTTATAAGAATTTTTTTTTGATTCCAATTCCGTTGAAATCAAAAAAAAAAAGTTCCCGATCTGTTCAAAATTTGGTTTCAAAATATATTAGGTTGTGACGGTCGCATGCCAAGAAATTGTTGTGTGCATAGTTTTTAGTCCCATAAATCTCTTCGTGCATCTTTTTTTTAATTATCTGGTGAATTTTCCGGTTTTTTTTGCTGCCTTTAGGATATTTTTTTCAACTTTATTGTAGGCTTTCCAATTTTCACCGCAAAAAGATTTCAAGAAAGTGGCATCACTGACATTCCATTCCAGTATGAAATTGATCTTCGTTTTTTATTTTCTATTTTTTAAATGAATAATTTCTTGGCATGTGACACCTAATCTGTTGATCATAACCTAATCTGTTTTGAAACCGAATTTTGAAAAGATCGGGAACTTTTTTGTTTGATTTCAACCAGATTTTAGAAGGAGAAAAAAGAATGAAAAAAACTTTAGTATTTATATGGTTCTTTTAAATTAAGGTGGTTTATATGGTTCTTTTTTAAATTTTTCAGAAAACACGATTTAAGATGAATGAATGACTTTAATGAATAGTTGAATATTCAATTGAAAATTGACGCGGGATGATTCCATTTCATTCCTCAATTATTCTCATCCTTTTATATTAAAATTGCGTCTTTAATTCAATCATTTAAAGCTTTGAAAGTTAACCAGTCACACTTTATCTTTTTTATACCTTTATACTTTGATACTTTATACCTTGACAATCATCCATCACTATTCTAAAGAAAATATCATCTTTTTCCCTTTAGTGTATTGTTTTATTCAGTAGCTTAGCTTCCTGCTAGTACATTATTGTATTCCATACAAAATTTGAAATTAAAAAAAAAGGATTTCTATCTTCATCTCGTAATTCTCCTCTTTTCTTTTACAAAGTTATAGTTTTGATTTTGTTTTTCGTAGTATATCATATATCCTTCTGGAAAACGGATTCAGCTTTTTCGTAAATAATCCGAGCAAATGAGTTTCTCTGGTAGAATTAAACCGACGTATTATTATATATTCCGATTAGTTGATTTAGTTGGTATAAAATATTTTCATCATTTCCTGTCAGAAATAAAAACTGAAAATTTGGTTTATAAATTGTTTGGATTACTATCTTCAGAAATTGAAATTATGCATAAAACACAGGTCGTTCCACGCAGTGATTGGAATCCAAAACTGTATGCTGTTATCAACTCGTTGATAATATAAGATAGAAAAAGTGACCTTTTCTTTATTAATCTGCCTATCTCTAAGCTAAACAATTAGCAATTGAGCAAACGGAGATGGCTTTCCAGATTATCCATAAAAAATTCTTTCTTGATTTGCAGTCTTACTTCAGCTTCATTTCAGTTGTCAATGCCCATTTTTATAACAAAATACAAATTCAGGAGGAGTAATTGTTGCTCGGCACTGATTAAAATAGAAAAGAATAAATATATTTGAGGGCAAAATTTCGATCTTTTAGTAAGGCTCACTCGAACATTTTTGCGGATATGATATGCCCCTAAGAATAGAATAAAAGCGCATGAGAAAATAAGACGTAAGATTGTTAAGGGCTCCTCCAAAGACAAATTTGTTGAACGCCGGATGTTGTACCGTCACTACTCTCAAAATGACTGATAGCTATTATTCGCAAAGTGCTCTGACCAGCAGCTGATAAAAAGAAAACTAGCCTTGTTTCTGTGAATTATATATTTGTACGTCAAGACTAAATGGTACTTACTTACTTATTCAGTTCCACTTAGAGAGAACTTCCAATCGGTCGGATTAACGCTTTTAAATAAATTCATGTCTAACGTTGATATGGATCATCTGTGCAGTTAAGGAATAAACAAAGCTCTTAATGATTCTTTTGACTTAGGAGATCTGTTAATCAGTTTCTTGTACTTATATTTAATGGATATTGAGTTCTTGTCTATTCATTTATTTGGTTATCTATGTTACGAATTCTCTTATCTCACCTTCGAAAATATCTCTATTTAAAGTTAATTGATTCTATAAACATAACAAATATTGATTATATAAGCATAATAAACGACAATTTCAAATGACCGGTTTTTTAGCATGAAAAAATTGATTCAAACGAGATGGTATATTCTTTAAGTACAGCGTAATTATGATATAGTTTGTACGGTTGGAGAAAGCGGAACTAAAATTGAGGCTTTACATTGCTCATAGCTGAATAAATTTTTTTGTACTATGAGAATCAAATTTTTATTTTGATCAAAGTGGTCATTTTCATCTATGACTGAAGATAAAGTAAGTGTTTTCATTGAACAAATTTTAGAGAAAAATTAGATCTGAAATAAAGGGATGAAATGGAGGGATGAATAAACAACATTAAGATAAATATTTCAATATTTCAAATGAATTTTACGTATGACGATTCTTTATTTGTATGTGTTTTGTGAGAGATTGATGAAAAAGAAAAAGTTGTGCTTAATTTTTATTCATTTTCTTATTTATCCGTTAGCTTCACACTACTTCGCACTACACTACTTTCATGGTAGTAGCATTACTCTTCCTGGCCATCCAAGCTTTAAGCCTATAATTGTGGAGCATTCACTAGCTATCGACTTTTTACTCTGAGTAGTGTGGAAGATGTCGTTTTCTTTTTTGCTTCGTCCGCTTAGAAATTAAATTAGTGATGAAGTGAAGAACTAATTACCAGAATTTCTCTGTTAGCAAGTTACAAGCAAATCAGCAAGTTACAAACAAACTGGATGAACCCATTGGCATTATTACTCTTCCGCGACAAGTTTAATTTGTATATTATTCCCATAATGCTAATAAACTACAAAAATACAGAGCTTAGCAATCTTCTTATCAAAAATCTGAAGAGTTTGTGCAGTGAACAGTTTTGCTGATAAGCAATAGTTTATTTTTCAGACAAAAATTGTGTGAGGGATTCATCTACATTTAACCAGTTTAGGTTTGAATTATAAATTCAGTTTTGTACTCTTTATATGAATAAAAATACAAGCAAAAAATCTTTCATCTTTGAAGCTGCTAGGCAACATCACCTTTTTGTAAGTATGTGTTTAGGTGCTCCTTCTTAAAATATTTGCTATGGTATCATTTCGGATATTAAAAGTATCACTGTATATAGATATTTTTATTCATCTACTGAATTTATTCAAAAATATTGAATTTTTTAGTGGCAAACGAATGTTATGGCTTACAGTATTACTCTTCTTATCTTTTTGACATTGCTCATATTCTTCAATTGTGCACCAGCTACCATAACAACGAAAGGACATCGTTTTATTGTTGATGAAGGTGACAGCGTCGAATTACCCTGCAGTATACGTAATATTGGTATATTTATGCTTATCTTAAAATGAAATAGTAAGTTTACCTGGAACAAAATAAATCTTCAACAGTAAGAAATTCGAGAACGGTAAAAATAAGAAAAACGACGGTATATTTTCTATCTAGAATTGCGTCTTTCGAGCTTTAAATAATTCAAAAAATTTAATATCTGCGACTTTCATAATAGAAAAATCAAGTTGTAATAATCTGTAGCGGAAGACACAGTGGTGATATGGAAACGAGGAGAGCTAGTATTGTTCACTGATGAAGAAGCTTTTCATGAGGATCAACGATTTCAGTTGCACAAGAAAGATAATGTTAGTTTCTGCTTCTTGAAGCTAGTAACGAATTGTTTATGAGTGATCTTCGTTCAGAATCCTTGTGCTCAGTTCTTCCTATTTTTTTAAAATGATTTATTTCAATTTCAATTTTGTAAACTAGTTTACAAAACTGAGATCAAAATTATCTTTTTTTTTCCCTGTTTTCTCTTTTATCACAACAACAACTTAACCGAAAAGTAGTTTATTTAATAGAACTTGTATTGAACCTTTAATTAATAATGATCGGTGCTAATATTCTGTCGTACTATTTCGATGCAAGTAATAGTACCATTAAAAATCCATGTGGAAGTTCTCCAGTGTTAACAATTTCATCAGTTTCTATTTACTACATTACCACTTAAATAGAACTGTCTTCACAAATTTCTCGGAATTACGAAGTTTTTGCAGCAAAAAGAAAATCGGAGATTTAATTCAGTTTATATCTGCAAAATGAAAAACAAGGAAGAAGAAATAAATGAAAAAAAGAGTTTCCTACAGACAAAAATAGTTATAAAAAGTATTTACTTCTTCCATGCTATAATGCAATTAAATACATTAACTGAATAAATACGTTAAAGAGATCAAAAAAAAAACAATTTGGTGTAGCCATTTCCCGATGCTAATAACAATTAAGAAGTTCAATCATATTTGTTTAGTCATTTCTTTGTCCTTTGTGTCGTTTATCACTACTATAAATTTATTTTTTACTTCAGTTGAAAGAACAATTTCAGAACTCTTCTTTACTTGCTCTTTTTTTAAGTTGCTATCTCTGTGCCGATTCTGTAGGTGGTAGTAATTCTCACATATCTTAATCTATGATCCATCATTCCTACGTTTAAATGACTTTCATATCGTGGATGTCTTTGGTTCTCAAATATGTCTTGTTCAGTGCATTTTTTTCAAAATTTACATAATTACTAATAAAAGCTATTTTGCTATCTCTGTTATTCTCACTTTTCTATATTACTTCAAGCATGATAGAAATAACAAGAAATTTAGAAAAAGGGAGAAGGTGCGCATAAACTTTTTTTTCAAATTTTTAAAATTTGAAAACAACAATCAATATTTTCAATCACTTATCAGCAGATCTGTCCGAAGTATATTTTTCATATCTTTCACTGACATAAATCAAATTGACTGCAATCTGCTCTTGGAATTTTTGCGAATAGTTTTGCAGAATTTTACATTAATTATCGAACGAGTGGAACCATACGATGGCGCGAAATATGTTTGCGAAATAACATCACCTGAGATGTCAATAACACACACATTAGAAGTGAACGGTTCGATTTTCACTTTTGTTGATTTCTTACGATTTTACAAAAGTAGATATGAGAACATGAAAAGCCTTGTGTGTACCGGAAGGAACATTTCATAGGTTATGTATCCGTAGTCAGACGAAATTAAAATGCAAAGAACGGCACTAATAAATTCCGCTGTTTCGATTGGAATTTGAGCCTTGTTTATTGCTAAACTAAACTATTTTAGAAAAATAATAAAATGATTCTAGTCAATTAAAACAGTGCAGCCATTGTTTTTGTGTTTATTCCGCAAGTTTTTTTTGATCTCAGAGTTTTAGTACATCCTATGGTTTCTATATCGCCCGATGCAAATCCATTGCTGGTGAATGTTGGTGAGAATATAGTCATTAAATGCTCAGTGTCTGGTAATCCGCCACCAAAAGTTACGTGGACCCGACAGGTTATTTACATTTGCTTTGAAACTTCCATAATTATAGTGACGGTTCATTTTATCTTAAGATTGATTTGACGTACTCTAAAAATGGATTAAATATTAGTAAATTATACTTCTGATTTTTGCAGATTACTTTATTGGATTTTAGCAAATAAATGATTCATTTGTAGGATGGTCAGAAAATGTCAGCAAGAACTACATCAAAAGATGGACAACTAAGGATAACTCGAGTAACGATGGATGACAGCGGTATCTATGAATGTACAGCATCAAATAATATTGGCGTCGATGCGCACGATACAATCGAAGTTCGAGTGCAGGGTAATTTTGCATCTCTTAGTTTCAAAATTATGAAGTGAAATAATTCCAGATCAAGATTTATATCCATACACAATATCCATACACTATGATTCCTGAATTAAAATTATGCATTTCATATAGAAATAACTCGGCGCTTAAACTTATAACTCGATTTTACCTCTTGAATTGAATTTATTCGAATAGAGTTTCATTGAAGTTTCTAATGGATTTTTAATAAGCTCGTAAAATTTGTTGATTTTGCGTAAGATGCTATTTTCATGAACAATTTTGGTGCGAATTTCGAATTTAATCAAAATAACTACCTGAAGATTATTTTTCCTGATGCGTTTATTGATGTGTGATACAAGTTTTGGAAGTTTAACTGCATATAAAAATCAATGAATCAAATATAAAATTCATCCACGCCAGTATGTTCAGTGAACTGAAGCATATGATAAGAAATATAGCTGCTTTCATACCGATATTGCTGCTGATATTTCTTTTAATGAAATGCATGATGACCTGATCGATATAAATCATTGTGGAAAGGAGGAGTTCCTTTCATAGAAAGATGAACGAAAGAGGTTTTCGAGAGAAGTTTGGATACAAATATAATCTAAAGTGAAAATTATCGCACATACATTTACATTTACCACTTATTCCAGATTTTTAAATAAATTATTGCTTGACTTCAAGTAATACTATTGTTCTTTGTTAAGCCGATTTCCAGAAATGCTGAGATAATAAGTTACAGTTAGCTCCCTGTCTTCATATTCCAATTTATTTACTGATTTTAAATGTTTGTTTTCCAAAAGTAAAAAAATAAGCACATTCAGAAAATGTACAAACTGGCTCAAAACCAGCTTAGAAAATATTCCTTGCCTATTAATTTCTACTCTTTTTCGTTTTTTTATAGCCCAGCTTACCCTCTACGCATAAACCTCAATTAGAAATAGTGATAAATACGGACATCGAATTCATTTATGATATATGTTATCTAAAAGATTTTTTTCTAGGAAATCTCAAAAAAGATTCCAATAACAATCAATCCATTATGTAAATTATGGTGAGAAAGAAGCACAACTGTTGCCATGAATATGAATATTAGTAATAGTGAGAGAACCTATCCGAATTAGAAAAAAGTGCAATCAAAATAAATCACTAAACTCATTTAAATCATCTTTGCTCAAATTTAGCTTTTCAAGGAAATTAAAATAAGTATTATTAGACCTTTTTTTCCACAGTAGTTTGCATTTTTATCCTTAATGAGGAAAATTATTAATAGGAATAAGTAACTTTGTTCTAAAAAAAGCTCTCTGTGTGCTGTAAAATTCAATTGAAATTTGAAAAATTGGATTTTTAGTAACTTTTAATGGGTGACGTTTTGTAACTGGCATGATCTGAAAAATATAAACATGCACTGCTAATATTTCATCAAGGTTTCAGAAAATATCATTTTTTTATACAAAAAAGTTATTTTTGAAAACATTTCGCACTGTTGGACTTGTTTTAGAAAAGAACGGTTTGAAAAATTTGAAAAGTTTCAATTAGTTTTAATATCGATTTCATGATCCCTGAAATTTATCGATTGATTTTATTATTTATTTCAGCTGATCAGTACAGAAGGCATGAATCGTGTGAGTTTGCATACATTTTTTTTATTTTTTTTTTTCGGATTTAATTACGATTTGCATGCTTTCATTTCTTTGCTCGATCTGTTAATAAAATATACTAAATTTTGCAACTTTACTATCAAATTTAAGCGGAAAATATAATTTTTTTGTTTACTGGTTGTGAAATCATTCACGTATGCTACTCTTAAAAGACAATTGTCGGATGTAGTTTTTTAATTTCTAATCTCTCACTCATCGGCAGTAATGACGAATATACTCTGAATTGAGTAAGCTATGTTGTTTGATAATATAATTATTTGCTCATAAAATTGTGATGACAATATCAAATTGCCAAATATTTTTAAGATGTTTTTGAGAAATTTGGATTTTCTACTATTTGAGTAAAAGAAGTTTGTTTGCTTCTGTGATGATTATTGTGATTAATATTTCTATGTCATCACGAGCATCGAAGTAAGGCGTCAGTTGCGACTGTGCCAGATTGCGTAATTTTGTGGAGATTGTCTCTTTTCCTTTACATTCACTTCTAATAACAAACAGTCATAGATTTAAGCAACAAAGAAACATTAGACTCTCTTCAGATGGCAAGTAGATGGATTTATGAAGATTAATGATCAGTCTTCTCATTTAATTTTACATCCTGTTTTTACAGATCATGCGTCTGTGAAAGTAGGCATAATTTTTTTTAAGGGCTTATTAATAACAATTAACCTTCATATAAAAAACAAATTAGATGAATATTTTAATTGTACTTTTACTTCACATACATTGAATACTTATCTGCGATAAAAATCTTTGTGGCAAGAATTTATCGTATTTCTTGTACTGCTATATCCAATTTCCATTCTAAAGCTAATTTATAATGGCAGAATAGCTAGATGAGCTCGGTAACGGCGAGATTTTTATCGTTTTTAAAAATTTTAGGTTTTCGATAGTTCACTGTAACTGTTTTATTTATTTATGTTCACCTTTTCTTTCTTTCATATCATATATAGCTTTGGTCCAGCTATTCTCAATCTTTGCAGTCCTCACAGAGATTATGTTTTCATATCAGCACTTTGTTAAGCGGAATTGATTTTTCATATTTAAGCTGTCCATAAAAGTGAACCCAAATGACTGAAGATTCATGAATCATCTATGATTTATCCCAAACGTGATCACGGTATGCCTTCACTTTTAACCTTTAGAATTATTATATTAGCTTACATTTTTATTATTTAACCTAAATTTCAGCTCTTCTGAACCACATATAGTTTATATTGTGTAACATCAAAACCAGAGGGTTAAGATCGCTTACTTAATTCCAGACAAGAATAAAGAGAAGTGCTTTAGTAATGTAGCAAAAGTAATAGTGGTAAGTTTAGCAGTGAGTGAGCAACTAAATTATAATTTCCGCTTTAAAACTTCATATTGCAAAAACATCAGATTGTTTCTAAAACTCAGCTGAATTTTAAAGTTGCATTCATCACTAATACTGTTTACACTATTAATGCTTTTTTTTGAATTTAATTGAATTTACAAGTTTTTTGAATTCAACGAATTCCTTACTTGTTTCAGTTTTCTACTTATCAAATGATTTTCGTGGATTAACTTGATTTCCGACCACTTATTTTGAAAGATCTTACAGCCTTTTTTTATATATCCCAATATGTTTTGTTATTCGAACATTAAACCATGAAATTTAAAATTCAATTTAGTTCATCAGTAATACGTCATCAAAATTGTATGTTTTTCTTTGTAATTTTCAATTTTCTCATTATGATATTTTTCAATTCTTAAACAAAGTTTCAGAGGCATAAATAGTTAATTTAATAGAATAAAATTTGCAGTATTTTTAGCAGCACCGTGAGTGGGTGGATTCAGCATATACATATATACCAGTAAAGCTAGATCAAAGTATCAATCTAACCTGCAAATACAATGCCGAGCCATCGCCACAAGTTGATTGGTTTTACAACGGATTCACAATCAATGTTAGCTTTATATTTGCTTGTGGATTACAGCGAGTTCCGATTTTGTCGGATATGTTTGCCGCAGTTAATGCTTGCTTCGTAAAAAAAAAAAAAAAAAACTTGGGTTATTTATACCAGAAAAGTAAATAGAACCATTTTTCATGAAGCTTCTAGCTAAGATTCTGAACTTTGGATTTTTTGAAGAGACAATAAGCATCAAACTTTCAGGATATTTTATTTTCTCTTTTATTGGAATTGGAATACCATTATTAGCAACAATTAGAAATTTTATGCAGTTAATAGTTCTATTCTTATCAGTTAATAAGAGAATAGCAAATAAGCTTAAAGTCGTCTTGCGATATTTACTGACACAACTTCAAAGTTTTGACTCAAGTTTCCAAATTGCTGTTATATTATCATGTTGAGTAAGATTCGACGATGCTGAGGATAGCATAGATCATTAGCGGTACTCTTTGTTACTCTTTTATAAAGCGATAGACAGCTGCTATCTCTTGAGCAGATGTCTTCCTCTTTTTCCCGTCTTTCTTTTCCAGTGTCATTCATGCATGCGTCATTGGAGGGTACACAGGATAAGGGAAGGAATCAGATTTCGAATAAGTTGTAAGAAGATTAAATAGCTCTAATTACTACTAAACGCAAAGCAAGCAGAAATTTAACAGAACAGTGCTGCCATCAAATTATATCAGAACTTCATCCATCACCATATCTGTTCTGTCCTATAGACATGGGACGTATAAGGATGAGACAGAGTGGTCGTAATAAATTCGAGTTATCAGAAGTTTATAAAATTCCAGAAAGCTTAGTAAGACCTTATGACCTCATACGTATTACATATATACATAATTTTTTTTTGCTTTCATTAAAAATTCAGTACTGTTAAGGATGGATGAAATGTAAAAAGATACAGAAGTGTTTATGATTGGGGACTGCCCGTTGATATGACCTCTATTTGATTACCTCTCAGATAAAGAACTGATGAACAATCAATTATAGAGATAAAACCCGATTAGTATATTAGGGATTAGTATATTAGGTTTTAATTTTTCTGTAGACGACAATTCATTTTAAGTTAATTGGATTACTTACAATTTGTTGATCAAATAGTCTATCATATCTGCTTCAGATATACTTTTCCTTTCCCTAGCTTTGATCCCAATTTTTGCTTTGGTAGTAAGACATGGCTTTGATGTCTTGTTAGTAAAGGAGGCAATTTTCTGTTTTTGTTCGCTGAATTTTTTAAGATTCAATCGATCCGCTAAATCATTGAAAGGTAAGTGCAAACCGATACCAAATAGTGTGAATGCTGTTGTTTTTTGAAGTTTTAGTTTATTTAGATTGACTACGTCGATTTCCTTACATAAAAGTAAGACTCGCTTACCGTAATGAATTGTCGATTATTGAATTTGTTATCGTCGTCGAAATTTTTCTTCATTTAGAACAGCGATTTGTGAGCTGTCTTTGTATTTGAGATAACATAACGCATTGTTTTGTGAACCTTTGGAATGAATGACACTTGTCTTTTTTGGAGATTATTACTTCATGCGTTGTTTCTTCTCAAACATTCCGTTCATTGTTTTAGTATTGGATAAGTTTGACATTTGCTATCTCAATGATATTAATTATAAAACGCTTAGGATCTTTTTTGATTATTGCCTTTGGCGGTTTTTTTTGATTTCTGCTTAGCTCAAATCCTTTTGATTTGTTATAACTAAGGAAGAAGTTTCTCTCTTAGCACTGCATGGCACCTTTTTTGATTTTTGCTTCATATGTCCTTGTTTCCTATAGGGGATTTGGTTTCTTATTACTTCATTTTTTGGACTAATTCTGTCAAAAATTGTCGAAGTTTAGTTATTTTTCTATTACTATCTCAATACTAGAGTGTCCTAGATTCCTATCTATTGCTTCTAGTTATTAGCGAATTCTTTTTAGCGCTTCAAAGTTGGTTTCAATTCTTTATCATTCTTCTGGATGAAATAGAACTCGCTCTTGAGCGATATCTTTATTTTTGTAGATTATCAATTCATAATTTTCTAAAGCAATATGATAACCACTTATAGCTAATAGGGCTCTCCTCTCAGACATGAAATTAAATAATTTAATTTCTTAATACCTCGGATTTTTTGGAGATGCACTGCTACATTGAAGCTGCTCCAGAATTCCCGTCATAATTTTGAATCACCACTGAAGACTGGTAGTGGCAGTTGCGGCAAGTTTATTGCTTGTAAGTAGTTGGTAATGTCTTTCTTGAAATGGTTGGTTCTGTGGTAGCTACATGGCTTAGATGTTCTGCTAGTTCGAAATCATCAAGCTATATATATTAAAAGTAATGGTAGTTTTCTTCCCATAATTTATTAAATTTAAGATACTTTTTTTATCATCGACCATTTGCACATATTTTTCTTTTTTCTTTTGTGGTGTTACCTGTTTTTAAATCAATTCCAGCCAGTTTTGATTAGTTGGTTCGAGCATATCAACATATAATTCGAAGCGTTTGATTTTCTTTTTGATAATTCGTTTCTTGACTAGTGATTAGAAACAAATTAACAATAAGGAAGGGTTTGTAAAAAGAGGAATTATCAATTGTAATATCATGAGACCTAAAATATCTACTACTATTTCAAATAATAATCAAATTTCAGTGGAGCTGTGTATAGATTCTTGTAATGTTTATTTTAAGATTTAGTCAGCTTGACTTTTACAGAAGCTTTAGTTTTCTTTCAGAATTTGACTCATTTTTCTGCTTCGACATTACCATAATTTCTTCAGTTTTCGGATGGCAGATTCAAAGGTCTAATGCAATATGCTGCTAGGCGGATAATTACAGTGAATCTATCCTAGCAATCGAAAATATCAAGGAAGATAATTTTGGTGATTACACATGTCGTGTGGCGAATAATCTTGGTACAAACAAAAAACCATTTATGTCAGCGGTTGGTTTCTTGCAAATGTAATTTTGCTAAAAGTCATCAAAATATTTTGCCGATTAATATCTTTAGAATCCTGTTGTTCAGAAGCTACAAAGATGGGAATATTCAGAATGCTCAAACTTATGAATAATTTGTTAAGAACTTCTGCACAAATAAATTTGATAAACCAATAAATCGCATTTTAAAAATATTGAAGTGTGGCCTAAATTAGTTCATCAGAATATAAAATAAGTTGCAAGAACAAAAAAAAAAATGTCCCTCCCGTTTCTGTTCAATAGATATGCAATTAAGTGTTTAGCCATGCCACAAACAAATGTTTATGGTCAAAAATAAATTCCTTTTTTCTCAATTATGTCTAAGCAAACTTTATTTCAAAATCCGAAACATCTTCTTTGAGTTTTTTCTTTTCTTTTTATCCATTGGTGTGCCTGAAATGTATCTTCCGAGGAGGACAGATATTATTGGATTTAGCATTTTAATTCGAAACTGAAGTATTGAAATTGCATAACACTATAGGTCGACCAGGACCACCTCATCTAAACGTAAGTGGAACTCGACTTTCTTGGAGCGTATATTCAGTAGATCCAGTCATAGAATACCAAATCTTATATCGATTCTCCAACGATGATACATGGCAGCAATTCAAGTCTATAAGAGCAGATAAAGGTTACATGTTTGAAATTTTCTAACTACAGTTTCGCTCCTCCCTTTCACTAAGAATTTGGTTTAGAAATGCTAGAATTTTTATTTCTTATCTCTCTACTCCATTCATCCAACATGTATACTATATACTGAAAGAGAATGGAGTGATTTCAACACACTTCCCTTATTCAAACGGTAATTAAAATGAAAAATAAATAAATTTCTAAAACTTTGAATAACTTGTCAGATTTGATAATTCAGAAGAGCAAGATGGTGATGTTTGGAGCAGAAGCGAAGATTTGATATGGTTACGGCCAGGCTTAGAATATGAATTACAAATGAAAGCACGAAATACATTAGGATGGGGATCTTTGGCTCGATCTTATGTTACAATGAAAACACAGCCTTTTGACAATATGACAAATGATAGTAAGTATTTATTTCAACTGGTAAAAAACTGCAAGATCTCATTTAATTTAGCTTGTTTCGATTCATTTTCTGCATCAAAAAATTTGTAAAATTTACTTAGTTGACGATCATTTGAGACTGTCTTCGTTTTTAATTGCATAACTGTTGTGATAGTGATTATATGCGAAACGCCAGATGCAGTGGCATTTTCGAATAATTCAAAAATAATTGCTTATCAGTCGAGCTATTTATGTTTGATTGATTTAGCGTTATAAATAGCTAAAAGCTATAATAATTTCATTTTTGGAACTTTCTCCAGTTACGTCCCTTTTGTCTTGATTTTTTGTTCCTTATACTAGCGAAATGTTTTGGATTTCATAATTTTGTTGATTGGGGACTGGTTTTCTTTATTTCACTTATCTATTTAAAGATTGAGCAAAATACCTTAGTTTGTTCCTGATAAATTTTCCAATGTACTATCATTGTCTTAGTAACTCTTCATTTATCCTTAATCATACTTGCAGAAAAAGTAAATTCAGTAAAGCGAATATATGCCTCAAGGTTACCATGCTCACTCATCGCTTTATTTATTATTGCATCAATTTTTCTATTATGATTTTCGCTCACTATGCAAAGAATTCGTACCTTGGTTAATTCATCATTTTCAACATACTAATCGTTGATGTTGAATTATCGGCCAAAAATTTACGAATTTACGATATTTCTTCTTATTAATTACACTATTTTTTTAATGGAAATGATGTTGAATTGGGCATTAAGGTCTTTCTACTCTTTCCTATCAACACTTTGCTAACTATAATACATTAAATATATTAAATGGAGTTTTGTGTTTTCGTTAGTGCAAATGTGGCCAGTTTCTCCGTTCTTGTTTTTCTTTACCTAAATTGCATTATGTTTAACGTTAATTTTAACTTGATCTCTTTAGCATTCACAACTGAATGATACTGAATTTGCGTAGTTCAAAATTTCTGAAATAACTTTTCTTTGCATCCGTTATAAACTATCTACTACAATGTGCTTTCTTCAGAATGATTATTTTTTCAGGAAATATCATTTCTATCCTATTCATAAAATGGTAATATTGGGGCTAAAGAGTTTTCCGTAAAATTCTGAAACAACTTTTTAATTACCATGACAAATTTTCGATTTTTGAATCTGCTGATGACGTTTGGATGACTTAATGCTCGTTGTAATGTTAAAGTGCTGAGTTTTTAAAAATCTTTGAACGAGTGGTGGTCAGTAAATCCGTTTTCTTATGATAAGTTTTGCAGTAACAATGGATCCATCAAGCAGGGACGCAGAGAAATATTATTTATCTGCAATAATGTACATTAATTAGAAAATTTATAAACGAGAAACAAACAACTTATTGAGCAGCGATTAGGTTATTATAAAATGTCAGGCCTCTAGGCTAGTATTAAAAATTTTGTTCTGCATAGTAGCTTATTTATTTAAGATATTCGTTAAATAAAATTATCAATATATTATCTAAAGTTAGATGGTTATTTCCGCGATGTATACTGTATAAATTACCTATAAAATGATACGTTTCAATTGTCCAAAATGTTCCATTTTCATGACCGTTTTATTAAGATATCCGTGATACATTTTTTTGTAAATTTTTTTGTATTATGAAATGCCTGATATTTGGGCACATACTTCTTCTATTATATTTTCACAAACTTGAAATTATTGACTGTTATATCCACCGTGTTTATGTAAAAAATAGTTGGAGGAAATAATATCATTTCTGCATGCTCTCTCTGTGATTTAAAGTGTTCCACTTGTTGAATGCCAAAGTTCGGCAAAGTAATGCATCTAATACTTCATTTGAGGAGTTCAGTTTGAAAATTCTGCTAGGGATATATTCACAATTGTTGATTGATTGGAACTGAACTACGAATTTTTTTTAAAAATCTTCAATAAATGGATAATTATGTGAATCTTGCAATGCTATACGCTTACTAAAGCCAATATTAATCGATTGGTTAAAAAATCAATGTAAAAGAAATTGTTCTGCTATTGTTCTATTGTATCTCGGTTGAAAAAAATCAATATTGATAAAATAACTGCTTCGGGTTTGATTAAACCTACAAAAATCATTATAAAACGAGTCAGCTTGTAATATTTTAACGAGAAGCTGCAAGCATAGTCGCTTTAGCTCCAAAAGTCAAGATAAAATTTTATCTAGTACTTCGTAAATCCCATTCGTCTTTCCATCGCATTTCTATATATCTGCTCAGCAACGACTGAATGAAGTAATGGTATCTAGAAAGTATTAAGAAGATTTATGTTACTGTTCGATAATGCTAATTTCAACTATTAGAAGGAATCTAATAGTTTCAGGCATTCAACCAATTCAAGCATTCGAGTTTGAGAATTGTTAAATTTTCTGCAACTACAATCTTAGCTAACTCAGGTGTCAAATCACTTCAGTCAGTATGAAAATTTTTAGTCTTGGCAAAACAGCAGTGAGAAATTTAGTATTAGGCGTTTGTACGACGTTTTTATGAAAATTGGTTTTTCGTATTTCCGTTATTGCGATTAAACAACAGATTACGTAAAATGAGATTGCAAGTTATTACAATTCGAAAATTAACCAGTTTGCAATATTTGAAATAAAAATAGTAGGAATTAGTGATCTGCAATCAGTTCAATTAATTTGACACTGCAGTTATCGATTATCCTGAAATATATAATGAATATTCGGTTATGGTTCTAGAAAATGACTTCTTTAGATACAACTTAGCATACATCCGAAAATCGTCTGAAAAAATGTTGGAGAAAACTAGAATCATGACCGAATCTTTGAATGTTCGTGAATGTACTCTTAATTTTTAAAGCGCGAAGTGGATTCATTCCGGTGATGGATGTTGAACTGTGTCAGACCGCGAATCATGGCAAGCAGTGGAAATTCCTCCCAGTTGGTAATTATCTTTTATTCGTGCTTGCCTTTCAGCATTTTTTGGTCCTGTTATTACAACTTGATTAAAATTTTAACATTAAAATGATTTACTAATTTGAGCAAAAAGAATACTACACTTCATCATCAGAAAGCCCTTGAAAATACCAAATATTGTCGTGGAAGTTTATTTGTGATGTTGAGAAATTAGAAACTTGGATATTTATTGTGTAACGAAAGTTCTGTTATGACCGATTTTATTTGTCACAACTGCAATACACAAATTCGTTAAGGAGTGTCGATGATATAATCGACAGCTTGAATTTTTCTTTAACTGTAAGAACGCTTTTAAGACTTATTATATTGGAGATTGAGAAAGTTGAATTCCGAGTTGAATTCAGAAACGCCAGTAATGCATGATCATCGCAACGTAGTAGCATAAAATAGAGAATGAATGCGCTTTCAACCGATAACTTCTTCGTTTACAGTGATAGTTTACAATATTTTAATCGATGCTCTATGACATGAAGAATGATAGTCAAAATCTGATTGGTTACAATGATTTAAATACATTCTTTACATAAATTGACGTTTAAAGGGATGATTTCTTGTTTTTTGGCAAATGTGAATCAAAACAATTTAATATTACAAAATCACTTGATTATACCGAAATACGTAAGAATACAAATATCTTGATTTTTTATATATCTCTATATTATAAAATATTTCAGTTATTCCGGCAAATATAAAGAACTGATATGTAGAGAATTTAGCCAATAGTTCACCCTTTTTAAGAATATTAATTTTCCTGAAATTATTTGAGCCATTCGAGCATTGAACGAATAACGACAGGCACTAGAATGAATTTCATTACAGCATGTGTTCTCTAATATCAAAATTCCTTACGTATTTTTCTAGCATTAATTATCTAGCAGAGATAACTGAAAAAGTTGAAGTCAGAAAATAAAATTTATTGACAATATCTCTGAAATATGGAGAATAAAGAAGAACATGGATCATCTTGCATATAAATGCAGACTTTAATAAACTCTAGCTGTGTGTAAAGCCATAGCCAAAGCCAACTTTAGGCACACCATGCGGCTATACTTAATGAAACCATCGTTAAATAAGGTGATACATTTGTCATTTCCGCCATATTTTTACTGCAGCTACTATTTTCTTGATAAAATTATAATATTGATAAAATAAATGATTACGGACTATTAAAAAATACAGGACACATATATAACTATAAAAAATTTTGTATTTTTAAATTTCAAGTTTGAGCTGATATTTCAGCAATATTAATCGAAGTGCAAAAAAAAAAAAATAAGTTAACATTCGGTAGTAGGACAATAACAATCATACGCTTCAGCCATAGGAATTATCTATAAAAAATGATAATCAGCTAGTCATATGACATATTCGAGACAAGTGTGATGGAACAATAAGCGGTTATCCAGAAATTAATGTCAAGTGTAAAGGATTCTATAGACAACAAGTTTTTTCTTATGCCGAAATAATTCGGTATAACCTTAACAATTTTCAATTATTACATTTCATCTTTCTAAACATGCTTTTTGAAAGTTCTTCAATTTATAACCAAAGATGTCATAACCAAATGAAATCTTTTACTGAATAATATTTTTCCATCAAAGAGTGTAAGTCAACCATTGTTATTTTGATCAAGTAAAGAAAACAATTTTGTATTCCAGAAACGAGGAAAATTTTAGAATAAGCTCGGGCGAACGCTGATGACCAGTGGCATTCGATGGAGCGAATAATCACCAGCTTCCGTAAAACTGCCAATAACACCTGAAACACTGGAATCATCAAGAAGAGCTACTTGACAGACTGATCCCCATAACCTACACTGTAATACGTAATAAATACTGACATTCAAAAGTAAAGTAGACAAAAATCATAAATTTATTAAATATTTTGGGAAAATATAAATACAGTTGAATTGTAACTTTTATGTTCCTGAAAACTGACAAAGTTTCTTTTGCTGAATTTCGTAAAACTAGGATATAGAAACATTGAAAAACAGTGAGCATGACCGAACTGTTAGTGACACTTGTGAAGAGCTTTATACGCTACATTTTATATATTTTAAAATAATAAGAATTATTCTAACTCTTCATATTTGTAATAAAAGATTTTTTTTTTGTTGAACTGATTATTCTGATTTTTTCTGTAAACATTGAATAATACAAAGCTCTGACTAAAAGGATGGAAAAGTTGCCAAAATTTTAATGCTATTTCTCACTGTACTATAACAATAAGAAAAAAAAAAATTAAACAGGAATGAACACGTCTTTAAATTGGTTTAACGTACCTGTGTTAATTGATTTAATCAAAAACAAATTTAGTCTTATTTAATTCTTCTGCATGAAAACGAAGTAAAATTAACAAGCTGATAAAATCATTCTTTTTTTTTTTTTTAAACGATTACGCAGTCCGCGTATGATTTTGGCATGCTATCTAAAGTTTAATGTTTCTTTTAACATTTTTATCTACAACTAATTAAATGCTTCGGATTTTATCTACAACTAATTAAATGCTTCGGCTTTCGCTGACAATTATAGCACCAAAAGCTGGTATTTATTAGCTCAACACAAATTTAAAATTTAATAGATCTTATTGAAAAATAAGAAAAAAAATATATTTTTAGCTGCAAATCACATTATTACTTATTGATTATTATAAAAATAGGCGTATTGATTTGAAGCAAGTGAATTTTTAAAGATTCAAAAGTAAGAAAATAGCAAAACATTAATATTCTGGTTCACAAAATAATACTTGTTAAGATCGTGACATAATGAAAGACGTATTTGGCTTTGTAACTTTTCGTATCCTTGCTTTGACATGCTCTTTATTTTTTGAACAGGTTTTTTTAGTATTAAAGGCACAAAGCTTATATTTTCAACTTTGAAAAATTTTTTTCTTGCGTGAAGAAGTGTTTTACTATCAAAGATTTTACAATTTCATTCTAAAATTTAGCAAAATTCATCAAAACTATGTGCATATATCGGCTTTGCTGTGTTTATGTTTGAAGAAGTAGCTTTTTGTGTCAACTATTCAAGACATCATTTCTTCTGCTAATCAAATAAACTGAAAACTCATTGATTCTCCACTGCAATTATTAACGAATCTTATCGAACTCCTATCACACGAACATCAATATCAGCTACGGAAAATGTGGGATAAAACTGAATTGAAATTTGAGCTTCACTTGATAAAAAACTTTTTTTGTTAGTTATCATCTAAAAAGCAAATGTGATAGTCAGATTTCTCTGGTTTATTATTTAGATGTGTAAGTTGTTTCAATTTACATTGTCATCAGATTCATTCATTTTTCTGTTGAAAGAAGTCGTGTTAACCAAACCTGTTCAGTAATTAATAATATCCTATAATGACTGAGAGCTATAAACTGCTTGTGAACGAAACAATCTGTAACTTTATTTCATTAGAAATTCACTGCATAGTTGAAAAAGTTTTTGATTGATCCGCTGATCCGCTGATTTAACACTCAATCATTGAAATTATCTCGTCTAAGGAGAAAACCAATTGAATCTTTCTCAAATAACTTTATACCTTTGTTACAACTTTTGTATTTATCCCAGTATTGAAATTATCATCTTGTTTATTACTGCTTGAATTTCGGTGCAGTTTAAGAAAACTCAGTTGCAAATTTCGAGCCATAGACACAAATAAATTTGTCAATGGTATATACCTCCAAAGATCTTCTGACATGCTGATATAATAATAGACTAACAGTATGAACTTAGAATTGATTTCTCTCTAGTTTGCTTTTTTTAACACTTTGAGTCACCATAATATAAAGCTTGAACAATTATATGTCGAGAGTTCCGTCTCATCGTGTCAGTGAATGATGATTAACTAACCAACATATAACTTTAAACTACCATGAAACTTCACTTCATGCAATTCATATTTTACCACTCCATTGTCATATCCCAATCAAATCTTGACCAAAAATGCAATTAACAATTTCTAAATGAATGGTATCGCCCATTCTTCGAATTCTGATCACTGCGCAGTCATATCTTACCGTAACCGTACACAAGCAATTTGAAAGCACAATCTCCCATAATCATTGATGTTCATATTTCCCGATGCAGTCCTAAACTTATAGCACCTTCCAATGTCACAATGAGTGTCAGGTATGCATGTCAGGCTCGCTCATACCAACCATAGAACATCAATTACATTTTGATTATAGCCGTAAAGCTCACCGCCATAAACTGTGGGTACTAAATTTCGTAAACAGCAAAATTATCTCCATGGAATTGTAAATTGCGATCAGCAGATGTTTTCACTAGTAAAATTTGAAATGATTGAAGTATAACAGTATTGGTTAGTGTTTCGATAATTACTACTTGAATGAGGAAGTAGCACTTTTTTAAACACTTCACCCGTGCTCGAGATTCTGGGAAACTATCTAATCAAAGGAGGATTCGTCATAGAAGTCTCAGAACTTTCATTTCTTCAAGTAACACTAAATTTTCTGTGAACGTAAGCAAAATCAAGGAATGAACGCATTCTTATAGAAAATGTGAAACAAAAGCGACAACAATATTAATGAGTCAAACAAGAATAATCGACGACAAATGGAAGACATCATGGAACTGAACAGAGAATAATACAAATTAAAAGGCTTACAAGTCAACAAAATAAAATGCAAATAAGAGATGCGACAAGTTCCGCTCTACGCCGAACTTCCAAATACGAAACGGAATGGTAAAAGTTGTTCACTACTATTAGTTATAGATTATTTCATTGGAAGTGTTTTTACTTGACATAAACATGGAAATGAAACATATAGAACAACAGTAACCGTGTTAATAATAGAAGAATGAATGGTACTTATCTATTATTCATGTTTACTATAAAAACTATAAGATATTTCTGTACATTTAATAAAATAAGAAATACAAAAATTACACCGATTCACATCAGTTTGGTTCGGTTATCCTAATCAGTTGTGAAGTTTTTAGAATTCATTACATTTTAAAAATAACAATTAAAAAATGCAGTAAATTTCGACTGAATATCACGGAAGGAACAGTAAAAAAGAAAAAAATATGTGATATTCAAAGATTGTAAACGGTTGATCTCGTGTATTTTCGCAAAAAAAAAAGTGATAACAGACAAAAAACGTAAATTCCCTGACATAAAAAATTACAATTGCCGTTAAGTGCCACTATTTAATAGAATGAGAACATTACCCGATTAAAATCAATCTACACCGATTTTATGATAATGCCAAATAATTTCCACTTTTTATAACATCAAATATATGAAGCAAAGCTGTAACGAACATCATAAAAGTACGAGATCATGTGTTATAAGTTTCTTTATAAAAATTACTGTGACTGCTTCTCACATGAAGAAAAAATCAGTAATGAGAATTCAACACTACAAATGGACTAGATGAAAAGCATGCCATTTAGACTTGCAAAGAGAGAAATCAAAGCGTATCATGAACCAGGATTTAATAGCCTGAAGTGGAGGGATAAAAAATAACACTTTAGATCGTTGAGATTTAAGTTGGCAATATAAGTATGAGCGTCTGATATGAAGCTCGCGATTCAGGTTTAACATGCATCTTTGTTTTCCCGGTCAAACAGATCTGCTGTATAATCCCTGAACATTTTGATCGCTTTTACTGTTAGCAATTCACTGATTCGTAGCGCATGAAGCAGCGTGGCAAAATGCTCACGTATATATCGCCCACGTGTTTGCACATGTTCCAGTAAACTAATTTCGTCATTTTGAGTGGGATCTAAGTAAGGCAACGTCACCGATGAAGCACCATGACTTTCACCGTTTCCATTCCCGCATGGAATTTCTCTGCTTTTCAAGTTCTTAATAATAGTTTCTGGATCTCCAGAAATGACTGCTGTAACCTCAGTAACTAACGGATTCCCATTTTCTACATCAAGTGCTTCGTTCTTCTGTAACATACTACAGTCTGTACAAGGCTGACTTTGAATTGATACTTTTGTTGCTTCAAATCCCTGTTCTTGTCTACTATACGATAGTTGTTCTTGATTAACACACATCGAATCCAATTCTTGTCGTGAACAACGTTCGTATCTAAATTAATGCAATAAAAACATCTAAACAATAGATAAATTACAGAATGAGATAATTCGTTGTCGTTCACTAGAAACCAAAAAAAAAAAAAAAAAAAAAAAAACTGCTCTAAGAAATATAATCATAATCGCCTAAATGTTCTCATATCCATTCCAAATTCTTTTTTGAACATTGCGCCTATTTCTGCAACTGTGAAATGTGGTTCAAGATCCTCCAGCTTCGGCTCAGGAGTCGGCGATTTTTTCTTCGAATATACAACACCTCCACGTTGGCGACCGCGACCCCTTCGTGACTGACTTTTGCGCGTACGCTTTACTACTGACCGAAAACGTTTAGGCGGACGAATACACTTTTCCTTAAAATCTTCGCACATTTAACAAAAGAGATTGAATATAACTATATTCAGTAGAACAAACCAAAGCTAGCACAATTAATAGCTGATAACTTCGTTATGACCGAACAACTCTAAGACCTCTAGAAACAAAGGTATGTAAAAGATATTTCTTTCATGATCTATTTTAGCAACATCACTTTAGTCGTAACAAAGGCTTATCAATTTTTGAGTGCCTTCACGAACCTTTACTTTTTAATGATTTTAACCTTCAAAGTCATTACGAGCATTGAAGATATAATTCATAGTATTAAATTTCCATTTTCAAAAAAAAAAGAAAAGAAGCACACCCGAAACAATTTGAGGGTATAATTCATTGGTGGATGAATCTTTATCGCTATATTTGCGTCATAATTTCTCGAAGCTGGAATAATTTTAGGCGGAACTGCTTTAGTAAATGATAACAGCCGATTCTGCCATTTCCCTTTTCGCACGCTATCATTATCATAAGGTTGACAGTCCTTGAAAAGATGCGTCGTAAAATACTAGAACCGAAGAAGATTTGTTAAGTCTTGGAAAATGACATGTAAGCAGTTTAATCCAGATTTGTATTCTCTTCCTTACTAAGCAAAACTTAATTCACTAAAAATTATTGCGTAATAGTAGGACAAGGTTCACTTTTTGTTGGATACGACGATTCGCATGGAGAAGACTACTGCAATTTGATCCAATAGTCACATCTTTATTTCAAAACCTAAACAGTTTCAGATTCAAGCAAATCGATTAGGGGTGAACTAACTTCCTTGTAACCATTTATCAGTTCCACATAAGAAGTAGGGTCACTGCATCGAACTAGATTAAGCATTTGTTTTGTCGCTTCATTTAAATTGTCACGCTCGGCCTTTCGCATATCGGATAATCTCTGATAGACTGCTCGCACCTGACTGAAAATTGCTTTTTAAATATTAAAGTTTCAGAATAAAATGCATTAAAATTCCCTTACTACTACTGATTGTTTTGAAATAATAGCTATGTTCAGCTATCGTATTCATAAATTTTTCAACGAAGACACAATAGTTGAAATTTTTAGCCATTTCTTGATCAATTATGAACAAAATATAACGACAAAGACAAAAGAATCCACCACGCATTTCATAAAATCCATGAAAACACGGTATGCAATAAACCTTAAGGAATGCAACGTCCGTGAAAGATTTTTATCTCTCCCGACTCGTTTCTTTTTACGATTCAGTTCTTCCTCAATGTTTAAAAAGAGAGCATCATCCGCATCGAGAGCTTCTGATTTCCTTTTTCTACTAAGAGTGTACTGGCTTATACTATCATACAGAGTAACAACATTGTTCGAAGCCTGAAATATATGCCCCTGATATAATATATAACAGAGCCACAAAAACACATTCTATATCTCTAATTTTTAATTACATTAACATGAAAAGCAGATATGAGAAATATCGAAAAAGTTGTATCAAAAATCCAAAAAAAAAGAAAAAAAAATCTCCGATTCAGTAGACCTAACTTCGTACTTGAATGATAATTTAAATGAAAAAAAAAATTACAAAATCATCAAAGATTTTCACAACAATATAAAGAAAATGAAACAGAAAGTCTTTATCCATGTAGACATGAATAAAGGCAAACATTTTTTTTTGTTGTGGAACACCAACAGATAAACTATCACTAGAGAATACAATTCGCATAAGTTTTCAATAAAAGCTGTATTCAAAGCCTCCTAATACAATATGACTGAGTGTTTAAGAAATACCCATGTTTTAAAATAAGATGAAATGCTATACTTGAGAAATAGTGTGAGGTAATTCAAAGATCCCAAATCGGTCCGCAATTTTAATTTCGAACAAATGATCAACTTTCTTTTTCCTTTTTCTTCCTAAATGTTGCTGTTCATTTCTCTCTTCTGGTCCTTCTGTAATGCCATAAATGATTCTTCTTAACTGCAGTAACTTGGAATTATTAAAAAATAAACCTTTATTAACTGCTCAAGCATTAGATGCAGAATAAAAGCTGGCTACCTTTATCATTTTTGATGACAATTTCGATGATTTCTGCAAGAACTTCTGCAACCGCTTGCAACATTTCTGTTTCCGGATCACGTCGACTCGCGTAACCAAAAGGGTGTAAGCCACAAGATAACCTAACATTTGCCTGTATGCTTCTCTGAGGTGATATATGGTCATGTCCTATTAAGCTACTGCTTACACTACGCGTATAAACTTCTAAAGCTTCCTCCAGATATTTGTAAACGTATATAGATCCACTATCAACATTCTTCTCAAAAACATTGTCGGATGTCGAAGGTGAACAAATCGGATAACTTTCAAGAAATTTCTCTGCCTGCTTTTTGGCTGCCATAAGTGAATAATCTTCCAAAGAAGCAACCTATAAATTATATAACTTCTGGAAACTTAATGTAATTCAACATTAAAAATCAAATATCAAACACTTTAAATACACAAGAAATTTATGAGCACAAACCAAATTTGAATTTAGTTCAACGTCGGCTGTTACCGATTGCTTTGTACTACGGAAATGTTCCTGTAACATCCAGCGTTTTACATATATTCGTTTTATCACACGCTCACAACCAGAGATATGATCAAAACGTTGCCAACGATCTTTTAAACCAGAACAGAGAAGCATTTGAGCAAAAACTTTTCGATTCTATAAAAATAAATATTTAACTCAAAACAGCTTATCTCTCGTTAATCTAATGCAATTAACTTCGAAGATAACTAGAAAAAGTTTTTTTGCTTACAGTTTCTTCAAATATATGAGTTAGATGGCCTTTTCCTGACTGCCTAATGGTCATCGATTATATGAGAGTAATAAATTCCAATCACATGAGAAATACTGGAAACTCAAAATTTCCAAGCGACTCGAATAAATTCACGCAAAAATCTAATAAACTTCATTAAATAAACTATTATATTAACTAATGAATGCAATACACTATCCTGTTTTACTAAAAGGAAAGTTTCACAACTACATACCTGCTCAGTAAACTGACCATACTGGACTTCATTTCTTTTACTATCATCTTGCAAATTCGATATGCTTTCCGCTGCGATAGCATTTTTTGGTATAGTCGATCCGACAGGCTCTTTTGCTATCATTGCCTGCTTGTTGTATGCCAACTATAGCATAAAATAAACATCATACTATTGATATTTGAGCCAACCATAAGGGAAACAACTGAGAGCTGAGTTCAAAAAGCAGGAACGAGATAAACAATATAAGGATTACGACAAAGACATAAAGATTGTCATACTGAATTTTATCTTCTCCCCTATTAGCATAAAATTATACTCAAACAATTCTGGAAAGACTCACGTGAGACAAGGTTTCATCACATAAAACTTTTGATGGGCCATTTGCATTTATCTTGTCCTTACCAAGGAAACAGAATGTTGCTGACAGATCACATGACTTGTGAAGAAACCGTCGACTGTTTGGACAAGGATCATCCGGCACAACCATTTTTAATCTATAAAAAAATTTTACAAGTAAATGAACATTCAATAAATCATATTTATTATAGTAAAGATATGAAAATATACTGCAAATCGTCAAAAGAAATTAAAAACAGAAAACGTCATATCGATCCATTAGAATCTTGCCAGTTCTTCATTATGAACGTAACATAAACTTCAATGACTTTTTTTACCAGATTTTTTATGGCGCAATGTTAAATATTTAAGCAGAAATATTTGTTTTGAAAAAAATATCTGAAATCATAAAAGAAATTGCTTCTGTAACTACAACCAATAACAAAGCGAGCAAAAAATCACCCAAATATATGACACATCAAATAAGTGATATCTTCAATTTTCTGAACTTCCGCTTCTTCAACTTGTTTTTCGTTGACCTGGGCTTCTGTCGTTTCTGCATTTGTATATTCCATTCGTCCATATTGCAGCAGTGTCCGTTTTTCATCAATAAAACTACTGGCCGACCATGAGTTGGAATCCAGCCCAACAACAGCTGGGGTTTCTGATGCACATAATTTATTTCGTTGAAGCATCTAAAGTTCATCAATTGTTGCCAAAAAACTGCAAGTGATATTTAAGGAAAAAAGAAAAAGAATTTGATGAACTTCTTAAGAAATTGTATATTAGAGGGAGTACTTATTTTGAAACGGATTTTAGGAGATAAGAAATGTAATGAAACAGTGACAGTATTTCTTTAAAGTAGTTTTTAAACTGAAAAAAATCATACGCATTAAAAAAAAAATTAATACAAATTCCAAAAATTTCTTCTCGCAACTATAACCAATGAAGCAAAGAGCTAGTACTGCTTTAATACAATATCTCAAAATATTCAACGGATAGAAGAAATTCAACATTACAACAAATATTTTGGAATAAAAAGCAAGAGCAAACTTGAGTTTTCTTCATCCTCTTCACCTTTGTAATATTATCAGCACTTATCTGATGAGGATCTGATGCTGAAACGCGTTGTTGCAATGACACCATCCCCGTGCCACTGTCTATGCGCATCCTACTGCGCCGTTTTGGCACTTTTTCAGGTACTGGATCATCCCTAAAAAACATATAATTTTCGGTCCATCCTAAATAACATATATAAATACATTAAAAATGATAGGCAATCAAATACATAATTTCGTTCATAGAAAACGCACTTTGATGAAAATAAGAAGAAATAAAAGCACTTAACCATCATGAAAACAATTATGAATCCTCTTGCAAAATCTGTGAATTACTAAAACAGCAAACATACCGCGCTTCACAGTCAAAATCTGCAGATTTCCAAGTAAATTCGTCTTTCATAGTAACGAAGGAGTCTCCAATGACCCTTTCAGTGCTTATAAGCAACTGAAATATTTCATAAAAAATTTTGTTCAGAAATCTATTCAAGTATGGGATCAGCGATACAAATCATACTTTCATTTTTTCCGTATTTGCGCACTCGAAATTTTGCTTTCTCAGTCTTTTCCGTGGTGACACTTCCACAGCTCCGGTAACCGCAACCTTAGATACAACACAAATTACGAATAAACAAATCTTCTGTGATGGCTCATGGATTCAATACACATCTCTACCCCGATATGGAATTTGCGGTTGATTTTCTCCACTGCAATAAGCGAACATTTATCCGACAAAAAAAAAAAATGAAATCTGTCTAACCTGATCTGAAAAGTTCTTCGCATTTTGCACAACGTTGCCAATAAGTATAGTAGGCGTTTTCCTAGCAAAAATTCCGCGCGCATCTGATGAAATAAACGGTGCGCCGCTCAGCATGCGACTATCTGTAGCACTTGTGCGCTTGAAACACATTAAACTGAAAAATTAAACAGTATAAGATACAAAATGACATATATGAAACACCACGATTTAGAACAAATCAAAAACTTACCCCGAATTATCTTTCACTGCAGCTAAAGGGGATGCTAGTATTTCCTGATGTGGATCTGTATGAGGATGAGCTTCTGCAACAATTAAGCGACGCACCGCAGAGAGAGAACCTGAAAAACTTCTGGGTTTCTCAAGGAAGCTTTTTATAAGGTGGAGATAATGAAAACAGGAATATTCTATGGGAATAAATCTCCAAATACTTGAAATACTTGAAATTTCTGCAACAATAAAGTTACCCGATTCTCGATTTTTGCGTAAAATAGTGGGTCGAGCGCTCGGTCCAGGATATGATGCACCAGCTGTGCTATCATGCTGCCCTGCAAGAACTGGAATACATGTGTCATGCAGTGATGCGATAGACGTAGCGGCGGCGGAACATGTCATGTTTACAGTTGGTGCGGGTAACATTACTGGTTTCACATCTGTTTTTTCATCAGAAATACGTGTTACTACCTTTGCACCACGTAAAAAGTCCTAGAACGAAAAATTTTACAAAACAAAGAGTGAAAAAAATTTTTTAATAGAACGAAGTTTCGCTCTCGCCATTCTTCTATCTGATATGGAACACAAAATTATTAATTTCTCAATTTCAGACTGAGAAAATATAAATGTTATAAAACTTAGCAGTTGATTTATAATTACTGCAGGAAGGTATTACTATATGTTAAACTAAAACAACTATAATTTCAAAAATAACTTTCGAAATTAAACTATAACAGAAAGATGCAAAGAAATATCGAGTTCCTCAATGCCTAACACATGCTTACAAGTTATACATTATTTAGACAGGATGAAACATACCGCGCTGCTTGTAATTGGATTTACTCGAACAGAGCTTCGAACCGGTACATCACCACCAATAATATTTCGACCAGATGTCAAATATCGACTTAAAAATGAACAAACTAATTAATTTCATGAAATTCTAACTTCAAAGAAGATCGGGGTTCATTCAACAAAATTAAAATAAAGAAAGTTTTCATCGTTTTCAACTTGAATAAAGAACTTCAGCATAAATAAATCAATTATAAAAGAAAGATATTCTAAATTATCAGTCTCAAATAGAATGCCACACCGTGAATCAATGCTCCCACAATTTGCAAAAGTGGCTGCAGAAGACCGAATAACGCGTGAGTCCTCCAATTCTCGAACACGCGGCGATGATAAAGAAAGAATCGGTTGCTGTGCACTTGCCAAATGTAAATTATGTTGCTGCTGAAGATAAACTGTTGTCATAGGGCTACCACTTAGCTGGGCAATATCGTCTGAAAATAATGATTACTTAACTCCAAAAAAGTGTTCTCATGATGAGCGATTTGAATAGGTACGCGGCGTACAACAATGTGATATCAAACCAAGTAATGGTTTCTACTGTTGATGAACTATCACTGAAATGTTCAAACTGACACCACTTCAACTTTCAAAGCGCCACAAAAAGTCTTAAGTATTCTTTTGCTATATAAAACAATATAACAACCTCAGGCTTGCAAGCATCATTTCCGTGAAAAAAAGTTTTTACATAATAATCCTAAATTTTGAAAGTCAGTGCTAAAATCTTTTGTTCAAATAAACACTAGTTTATCATCTCCTAAACTAACATGATTTAAAAAAGGAATGAGCGGCGCCAACTGGACGTATGGTAACTATTTTAGAGCGACTAGGAACAGCAGTAGAGCATAGTGGGGTAGAAGAAACTGCTGTTGTTCCATATGGATGTACCATTTTTTGACCACCATTTGAGCAGCCTGCGGGAAATGTCGTATTTGCCTGGCTCCTTATGTACGTCTATAAATACGAATGTTTATCCAATAAATTTTATCTAGCAAACAACATACATCAGAAACAATAAATTTATGACACGTTATAAGTTTCTAAAAACGTTGAAATGAACCTTGACAAACTGACGTGAATTCTGCTGTAAAGCAACACTCGGCACAACTGGAGCAATTCGAGCTATGGGAAGCCCAACAGACTGTTGGAAGAAGCGTCGACCGTCTCTCTAAAGATCGAAAAAATATATATTTGAAGATTTCGATGCAACAGCTCAATTCTTTTGAAATGAACAAAAGCTATAAACAATGTAAAAACATATTAAACTCACTCTTTCCACTTCATCAATGGAAGGCATTGTTTCATCGCATGTTAAATCTGAAACTGCAGAAACATTAATGTACCAAAATTATGTTAATTTAAAATACCAGTCGTCATTCTACGCAATTTAAAGATTAGGCTGAAAGAAAACCAGGGAAACAATTTTAGACTTACCACGAGACATAGCAGACTGTTATGTGAGAAGCTCTACATCAAGCGAACAAATATTTCTGGAAAAGAATTTTAGCTTAGATCACTGACTGGAAAGTTACTACATTACATAAAAGAGCTCCTGAAATCATTCAACCCAGCTAGGAAACTTGAAATGCCATAACTGGTAATAAAAGTGACCAATAAGCGTGGAAAAAAACGTTAGCATACCAAAAGCAACAAATGAAATGGTAAACAGTGAAGATTTTGAAGAATTTAAAATAATGAAGAGGAAGATCCGCTAGCAACAATTATCATTCTCATGAATAAGGACGACATAACAGTCCAGATCAAGTTACGACTAACAGTATCGACAAATGCATGAAATGATGATAAAGATGAACCGAAATATGCGTAATAAGCAAAATGTGAACAACCTTACGAGATCAGTCTAACAAAAAAACCACGTTGCACAGGAATGTAATGTAACGTGCTTTTTATTCGCAACGTCAGAGAACGATAGATAACATTTTCCCAGCACACGCCAAACAACAGATTTCCCCAAAGAACTCATTTACGCTTTCAGGTAGTCGACTGCGAACACAAATTTCACGCGACACAAATTCACGAGCATCAGAAAAACGATAGCAAGCATTGCAAATATTGCGCCCATTCGATGCCATCGCTGTTTCTGACAGCTCCGATTTCTGTTCTCGCAATTTCCCTCCTCTCTCTCACTCTCCCTCCCTTTCTCTCTCTCCCTCTCTTCCTCTTGGAGATATTGATATGCAAAGAGAAGCATATTCACAGACCAGTTCTAGCAGATGATCACTGATGGAGAACTTGAGAGCAGCTACTCCTCCTCTCTGCCACTACTTGCTTACATCATAAGAGAAACATCAGCACAAAGAGGAGTGGATGCAGTTATGTTTTGCATCATCGCTCACTGATTCCAAATACCGTACTATTAAAGGACTAGTGAAACGAAATATCGACCTCAGGTCATGCATGATCTTGCCTGCTTAATTCAGTATTACAAGTTCTTGAAGGAGATGAATCGTGATAGATGGTACTTATCGCTAGGAATAATTTTTACTCAAGCACTATGTCTAGCTTTTTGATTTCTTTGTTAATTGTAGATATTCCAGGTAAAAAATTGTAAAGATACGATAAAAGCATGCTTTAATCGAGGTATGGATATTGATATTACACACAGAAACTCGATAACAGTTGTCAAAATGAATAGTCAATCAGTATTGCTCGCTACGATCGATAATTTCGATGTAGTGCGTCGGTCGTGGAGACTGGCAGACAACGACATGAGGTCATGGGTAGCTATGAACGCATGGATGGATGATCGACGAGAGAGTCACAGAGAGTCGTCACGATGGCATGAAGATTGTGCATTGCCTTAAAGAATGAGATTGCACAAAGTTCGACATTATGGGTAAGGAACGTTTTGTGTATGTATCCCTCGTTGACTGATATGAATGGCAAGTGGTCTATGAATGGTATTGCTGCTTAAGCACCGATCAGTTGATTCTTTTCTCATTAACATATGAAGGTTAGAGTAATTCAACCAGATACCGATGCATTTGTCTATTATTCCACTTCTTGCCACAAAGGCTGAATAGCGGTCTCCTATAATACATTAATTACACATTTCCACTTTTCTTCATTCTAATCGTTTTAATACCTTGTCCTCACGAATATATGTTAACTTGTTTTCCTACTACTGCTCATTCTGTGTAACTTATAATACCAGCTAAATATCACTGTTGAAAACCTTATAAATAAACGCTAGGACTCCGATAGCTTTTCAATTAACTTTTCATAGATATACTACAGTAAAGACTGGAAAAAATGCATCTTTTATTTTGTCATCCAATCTAGATTCTTAGAACGCAGTTTATTCAGGTTAGTTTAGCCAAAATTATGGATTGTTGTAAATATTTCTATATACGAAGGTTGTTGTTTACAGCACGATAAACTATGACAATGAAGAGAAACATTTAGGTGTTAGAAAATGAGCAGAGCGAATTACAAAACTGAAGTAGTGTACAAAATTTCTTTTTACAGTGAAGTATTCCGGGATCATATTCATCCTATGTAGTCATTAAATGCAGAGCATTTCTTTGTGTAAATTCAAGTCGTAAGTTTTCATTCTTCGGCTATGCAAATCAATCTGTGCATATTTGAGATGGAAATATCTATCTTTTGTAGCCAATTGCGGTTATTAGCTTTCTTCCCATTATAAATAAACTTACGGCTTCGGAATTTTTGATCTTTTGTCCATCTAAAACTACTTAAAGCGCGAAAATCCTTACGGTTCATTTTGTCCTCGATCAAAGGAAGTAACGCGAAACATATGGATTAGAAAGGTTACAAGATTTTTTTTTCTTCAAGCAGTTGAATTATTTCGTTTTTCTATGGAAATTTCTTTATTGTCTTGGGAAATCGAGAATATAAAACATTCATTGAGAAGTGATTGCGAATTTTAAAAAACAATAAATTGTTAATTCCTCATATTTTTTAATATATAGATGTTAATTTTAGGTTTTTAAGCAGCTGAAGGCGCTGTAATCTTTGCTGCGTTGTCATTGTAGAATAATAAATATATTATGCTGATAACATATTTATCATTTGTAAATGTAGAAGTCGTTCTTGTTTCGTTTGATTAGCTTTCTATTTCAGAGCGAAAGCTATTCGTGATGACATTTATCCTTGATGGAGTAGCACCTGAGCATACGCTGGTTTTATTGAAATTAGAGGATGCCCGTGATCTTCATCAAGCATTGAGAGCTCTGGATTTTCAAGAGGTGATATTACTAGTTTGATAACAACTGGAAGTATATATGTATGCTGAGTACATACGGAAACTAAAATTGTTCAGTTTACTTGGTGTCACTGAACTATGAGATCGCCTACATTCTTCTACTCGATCTTCATTGATTATTTTTCACATTGGAAGAGAAGCATTAATACAGTAGTACAAAGAGGCTATTTTGAATTTTCTCTGTTAGGAAATCAGTCGATCTTTGGTCAGCTTTTCTTGGCAGAAAACGTGGTTGGAAATGGTTATAAATACATACTTCTGGTCTAAATTGCTGCAGTCGTTATATTGAAACCATCACAGACCCTAGCCATGTAAGTAAATTGTTCCTATGCTTAGTTCTTATAAAATATCTTTTGTTTCATTAGTATATTCACTTTTAATATCGCATCATCACGAACAGATTATGAATCAATTTCTTGTGTTTCTAATTTTTTTGATATTTTGGCCCAACAAACCGATATTCTACATTTTTCATTGATATACGAATCGGAGAGGTGAACAAAAATTTCCCGCTGTAATGCTCACCAGTTTCTTTATCTGTTAGAGCTTGAAATACATTATTTATTTAACTGATTACTGAAAACACAGGAAAAGAGATGAATATTTCCTTTTAGTTTCTCATCGCAGTCTAGTTTGTTCTTACAATTCTTCTCAACTAGTAGTATAGCAGTTCTCTTGATGTGTATAAACGTGGTTCTGTGCTCCTTCAATCTGCAAAAAATATGATCTTCTAGCCAAATAGCCAATTTTACAACGAAAGCATTATATAGTTTTCTGTTTCAGTTTTGAAGTGCCCCTTGTTTTTGTCAACACCTTTTTCTCCTTCATTTGAAAGATTGTGTTTTATCCGTCGTCTCTTAAAATTTGTTCTGAATGGAAGATTGAATTTAAATGATCGAACATCAGTATTGAACTCCCTTAGCTCTAAAACTTATATTACTTCATATCAAATTGCTTTATACCTATTTTTTTTTTAATTTGTTTTGTTAAACGATGCATCAGCAGTTTTTATACCTTCAGATTTATGTTTTCAAATATAATACCATACGCTTTTATCAGCTGTAATCGTTAAATGTCTCTTAGTTTCTTTAAATAAGAACAGTATTCGATATTCATGTTGCTATCGATTTGCATAATTCATTGGTTCCAACAACTTTAGCGAACATTGTAAAACTACGAATGTTCAGTATTTTTCATCCTCCTTGCTCAATAATCTGGTTTAGTTGACCCAGTCTGGCATTTCATTTTGTATTCTTAAATTCCTAAGCACTAAGTACTTCGAAAATTGTTTTACTTTTGTTTAAAACGTCGATCATTTCTTATATGTGAACAAGGTATCCGTAGGCATCTTTATGCTTGGATTGTCTTTCTGAAGATATTCTGTTTTGTTTTTTTCTGCCACACATTCCATTTCATTCACATTTCTGTTCTACTGAGTCAAATGTTATTAACGCACAGTTTGTTAGATTCCCTCATCATGCATTTAATCATCTTTTTCACTTCGTCAATTACAGATTTTTCGGTGTACTTATCCACATGTACTTCCACCTGTACAAGTTTTCGTAACGTAATCTAATTTGTGGTCATTGCAATATATTTATATATGAGCTTTGATTTCACTTAGTAATGGAACTCTGAATCTAGTTGTTACTGACCATAAGAAGCATGAAGCGAGTAGTTTCTTGGGTTTTCAATTATTTGGTTGGGAAAAAAGTACAGCACTTCATGGGAAGCGGATTTTTTCAGCAGTAATTTTTGAAAACGTGTTGTTCCATTGTTCTATTAAACACAATTTTCTTTGTCCTTCCTTCGATTGATTTTCATGAAACTCATTTAATGGTCTTTAGACGTTCATTGCAACAAACCAGAATTTGTTTTCCATAGCTATTTAGATAATACATAGAATTAGGAATATATGTCTTTATGATTCATATCCTGATTATGGATGAATATAGTAAGATTCTAGATGGCAGAAAGAAATCATGCATTTTAAAAATTAATGTGTAGTGGTTGAGTGGTGACGAGGAACTATAATCCTAAATTATTTCTTTATTTTTCCATCTTGTGATTTTATTAGAATAACTTAATTTAAGTAGAACTAATCTGCTTGTGTAAACGTTGGTTGTGACTTCCCATCATCCTTTCATCAGTCGTTATTGTATTCGATGTTCTAAATGTGTTGCAAGTGTAGATTACATATTTAAACAGTTTTTCATGCTTCGCTTGAAAAACGCTTGCAATGCAATTAAGCCATTTCGTTTCATCCATTCACAAGTTATTACACAAAGGCCAAACCTTCATTATTTCGAACAGTAATTGAGCATTTATTGATTTTTTTTAAGATTTGGATAAAGTTGAGCGTTTTTTCAGAATTGTGTTATCGATGTTAGCAAGAATGGTTTACGAATTATTGTGGATGATCAGAATTGTATTCAAGGAATTGCTTATTTTAAGAGCGATCTATTCACTGAATTTATTCTAAATGAAGATGTTGTTACATTTCGCATGCCTCTCTCTCTTTTCATGGTTACTCTTGTTGTCTTTTATTCCTGTTACGCTTTCTAATTTTCATTTTTGTTTATCTTTGCCACGGATATGCAAGATTCTCTGAAGCATCGAATGTTAATACGATGCAGCTGTCGCTTTTATATTTTATTTTTTTGTAGGAATGCTTAACCGCCTTTGGTACTGGAGTCAGTACAGTTATGAAAATGACTTACGATGGTCACGGTGAACCTCTCAAACTCATGCTGGAAAGAGACGCTATTGTTGCGAGGTGTTTAATCAAAACCCAAAATCCAGATATAGTTAATAATTCCCTGTTCTTTCAATAACCTTATCACAATTGAAGCAAAATTTAAAAAATATTTCACATATACGAAAATCAGTTTAGATGCTTGATTTTGATTTCAATCCCGCTGATGTTACTGCAAAGATTATAATGAAACCATGGATGCTAAAAGAAACATTTCATGAGCTGGACCAGAGTAGCCCGACTGTTGGTTTCAAAATTGATCGATTTTCGTTGAATGTAATCACGGAAGGAGATTTGGGTCAAATCAAGGTTCATTAATTTGAATGTCACTTATAAGTTTATTTTATGGTGCAAGTCTGGAAAGCTATGAAAGCTTTTGCTTATTGACTTGAATCATTTTCATTTAGATCGAGAGTATCTGGTTTCTTGTTCCATATTCTTTATTTTCTTTGTTGCTTAGCGTATTTATTTGTAGACTAAGTTTCCACATCATTCTGAGCAAATCGAGCGATTGGAATGTAAGCAGAATGTCGAGTTTACCTATAGATTGAATCTAATAAAACGAATGACTCCTTCGTTAGATATCTGCAGTAAGGTAAAGATACTAAATATACGGGTAAAAAAAGAAAATCATCAGTTAAAATTTCTATAAAAGCACTGATTCTTCATAAATTTCGAGAAGATATATTTTGTAGCATAACTTTTTTAGTTGTCTCTCCGTATTGATCACCGAGGTATACTGTCTATACAATTCATGATAGAGCATAATGAAAACAGTCATATCTTTCTTGAATTCTTCGTAAGTTCCATTATATTTCACGCAAAAAGTTATCAGAATTTCTTAACAATTACAAGTCGAACATAAGTTTTTTTTAGCGGAATTGATTGATTCCATAAGTCGAGTTATCGAATTTATGCTGCTTGAATCAACTGTTTTGCTTTTCAGTGTATACCTGATACTCCTACATTGGAAGAAGTAAATATCTCTATGGATTAGTGCTTCAATATATTTGGATTATGATAAATTTAGAAGAAACTTATAAGGAATTTTTGTCATTGGCGCGTTTTTTACGCTGTCTTTTTGTCATTAGCGTGTTTTTTATTCTCGTTTTTACGCAGTAGTTCGAATTTACTTTTTATTTTTAATTTTTTTAAATATTTAATTTGTTTGGAGATTTAAATCCAGTCCAAATCCATCTGGCTGACTTACTAAGCTTAGTTTTTTAAAAACTATAAGAAGCATTTTACTTATTCAGGAACTTTATTTATCATTCTCACTGGTACATATTTTACATGACCTTTGACAGTTTTCCAACATAAAATTGGAAAGCAGTCCTTTGCAGAATCCAGCATTTTTCCAATGACTGCAGAAACGTTTCCGATCACTGCATATTTTCTGCGTAGAAGGTACTTCAGCAGGATTTATTCTTGAATTGATTAGCTTTCTCCATGCGGTTCCAAATGATTGTTTTAATCTGTGATTTTTAAATGTCAAGTTATGTATATATTCGGTCAACGAAATTATAAAGCAAATATAATACGACTCGGGATGCAGAAATTGTGTTTGAATAACATCAAGACTGGTGATGGATGGATGCAACTGATTTTGCAGAAACTCATGGAAGTCATTATGGTATTTGTAGTGTTAACGAATAACTGGAAAATTTTGGTGAATACTGTGTGGAGTAGTGACAGTTAGAAATTTAAATGATTAATGAAAAATGGCTTCCTTTCGTTTTATCACAAGCTCACCTATTAAGTCTCCTCGTTTTTGCCTCCGTCGCGGTTGTTATTGCATTTGTAGTTGATAATGTTGTTGCAACTGTCTGGTTACTAAATACTTCTACTGATTTGCAAAAATCGCATGATTTTGAGCAGAAGACCTGCATAAATGCGTTTGAAATTGTGCAATGGCCATTTTGCACAAGTGCGAAACAATCTGTCCGTTGGTCAACACATGAGTGAACTGAAATCCCATGAAGTGAACATGCTACATTAACTGGAATGTACAGTCAACTGATTCTTTTAGCATTTAAAACGTAATGTGACTAGCTACCACTAATGTAAGAAGGGAAAAAGGAAGGGAAATATTATCTCTAAAAAAGTAACACAATGACAAATTCCAGGAGATAGATGTAAAGGCTATCAAAATAAGAAGTAGGAAAAGTCTTAAGGACAAAACGAGCATAATGATTAAATAATGTGTTTCAGTAATACGTTAATTAGCATAGCATACCCGTTGATTTGTCGCACATCCCGCAACTTTTCGGGCAGTAATGTTTCATCCATCGTGGGTTACTTATGCACCATTCTGAATAACAACGAAGTGTTATGAAAAATTGAGTATCAGGGATAGTACTGAAAGGCAAAAAGGTGTCGCTATGTATCTATTGAAGAAACAACAATATGGAAGAACCATAACTATTCCAATTATTGCGCTAATAACACCGCAATCTAAAACATTTTTTGAAAACTCTATCGCCCTCACTGAGTGAAATTTTAAAATGATATATTACAAATGATATTGGAGTGAATGACATTAAGAATTATAATTCGCAAAATTACCATAAATGACGAGTTCATCACAATCCGAACGTATGTTTTTGCAGGAGTCAGTAATGATCAGATGACTTTTATTAATTTTAAGTGGCGGAGACGCCGTTAATCTCTGTATTTCAGTTACATCTGGAACTATTTAAAAAAAAATTCAAAATGCATCATTTCAGAAAAAAACTGAACTATTAATAATAAAATGTTTCTTTTAGTCTTTAAGATTTTTAGAATTTTGTAATTACAATTTTCATTCTAGTGTTCTTACGATTTTCACCCACATTTCTTTCTTTTCTAAATCATATGATAGTTGAATGATCATAATCTTGATCAATTATTCAATGCTTGCCATCCATATACCAAATTTCCTTTCAGATTTCTCTAATACCATTAAGCCAGTATATATATATATATATATATATTTTCAAACATTTACGGAGTGGACAATTGTAAAGCTTATTGATTTTGAATATATCGAGTGTACTGAAATGCAATCGTTGACCAATAGCAATGGGAATTTTTGGCACTAATGTTGGTTGACCATTGCGACTAAATGCTCGGGGTCCGTAATGCATAATCGAGTCATAATCATAGTCAGCACCAAGTGAATCGATCATACCGTGATCGTATTTTTCAAATTGCCCTGCAGAATATGCTAGCACTGGGAGAAAGTGCTGAAGTTTAATGAACAAAAAATTCCAAAGAGATACAAGAAATACGGTTACAGCATTGAAATCGGAACATGTATGTAAAAAAGTGTTTAAAGTGAACTAATACATGCTGTCGGAAAGAATCGAAAGAGAATACAATGATTTCTTTTGTGTTGGTCCGATGAATGAATGTAGAGTGTACGTGCGTACAGAAGTATTATGTAAGATGTAAGCTCAAATTGTATGCTTTGTCTATAAGCTATACCTACACCCAAACAAAGCTCCTGTCTCTTATAATCACAACTGTACCATGGTCCACCACTGCAAGAAGTCGGTTGGATTCATCAAAATACTCTCCCTTTTTACTATCGAAATTATTTACCTACTTGCCTTATTAAAGACCTTTCTTATTCGCTATATCATAATCACGGTATTGTATAACTTGTTAATTCAATTATTTAATAAATACTTTCTGTCTGATTCCCTACGACAATTAATAAACAAGACAAACTTTTCCTACAGTATTTATTGCAACAGCAAATTTGAAAATGTACTGGATAAACTAACCTTGCATTCCAGGTTGTATATTTCTCCATAGCACTGTTATGTGATTGTCTCGATCAGTTCTGGATTGTTCATGGAAAAATCCGACTGCATGCATCAGTTCATGCATTATGATGCCTTTTTGTATGCATCCTGTGCCGAGCGATATTGTTTGTTTACCACCTAACAGTGCGAATCAGTAAATTTGGGAGAACTTCTGTTCAAAGTAATTAAACTTGAGATATTAAAAAATATTTCAAATTTAATTGTCGCTTTGTACTTCAAAGACATCTGACTTATTGCATAATCATATTCAAATTTATATTGTATATCATTTATCATAAAAAATAGGTAAATAGACCAAACACATGCCAAAAATCATTGGAAATGTTAAGTCAGGAGTACAGTAGTAAGAGAAGACATTTACCAGTTTTGCCGACCATTGAATAGCATCCTCGATCGGGCACTATGTAGATATAATCATAATCCTGAATAGATCGTGGTACCCATCGAATACATGTACGTAGCGCATACTCCTGCATTGCAGCGGCTATTACCGAACGACTAAAAATTATCACCATATATGTATGCAATATCTTTGTTATCAATCGTGACTTTCAAATGCTGTGAAAACATGTAGCGCAGAAGGAAAACAAAACATTTCGAAATCTTTCCAGTAGATCCCAAATTACTTTGGATACCGATGTAGACATGTTAACTGCCGTGACTTCAAAATTTTATGGGAATTCTACGAAAAATTCTATTTATCGCGTATTTACGAATTGTTAAAGTTTTTTTACACAATAGTTGTCGATAAAACCGAATTATTTTATGATATAAATATTTCCTACAAGAATTTTGCAGTCTCAAAGAATTTTGTGTAGTAGAAACTTGTAATATTTCTCAGGAAGTTGGATAATTTAACCAAATTTCGGCTCTTTGCTCTCTCGTCTTCCAATCTGTTAAATAAAGCTTGTGTGCATTATTTAAAATGTTGAAACTTATGTAAATTCTCTTAAACGGTTGCAAGGACTAAAACTTACGTGCATTGTTTGAAATATTGTAAGCATTGTTTACATATCTTATCATTTGTCTCATAACCAATATTTTGTATAATTAACAATACGCAATTCACCAATCACTATCAAGGCCGAAGATGGTCCATATAAAAAGGAGTTTCTCGAGTCATGAGAAATCCAACTTTTTTTTATTCATATATTTATATTTTTTTACTCTTTCATTTCTCATTCTTTGATCGGTATTCGGCAGCGCGCTCTCCAACTCAATTTCCAAACTTCATCAATTCTATCAATTCTCAATACCAATAATCTTCAAACAACTTCCTCCTATCGAAATAATACAAATTATCGATTGTATATCAACATTCACCGATTGTTTTGTATATCATAATTGCAGCGAATAAATTCCATCATATCGAGAATTCGTTATACAACAAATCTATCCAATTTTCAATTACACAAAATCCAACTTCCACGACAGTAAGTTTTCGCTGCTAATTAAAAACCGCGCGCAAGTAATTTTTTACGAAATTTTGTCATTTGTTTTTAAAAATACCGAGAAGTATTACCTATATGGACTATACTGATTGCTCATGGCATACGGTATTCGAGAACTAGGCCACAATTGGTGTAGATTTCGTACTGCATTATACAATACATTACTTTGTGGATTTGTATCGTCGCTACCAACATTTGGAAAGGACTGAAGATGCGAAGACAAATCACAGAATTATGTGCAGGAAGTGATATGTCATTTTGCTTTTAATCTAATAGGCATTTCAAAACTGCATTTAGTCTATAAAATTGAGAGAATGTATATTAAAAATTAACATTCAGGAATAATTAGTTTTAAAGAACATTATATTTCGAGTTCTAGTTAAGCTTTGAACAACAAATAAAAATGCTGGAAAAGCCATAAAAACCAAATTAGCATTGTAGATACTACCAAAGTAAGATTCGAAAACTCTAGTGCCAAAATCCATGCGAAAAATGAGCTTACATTTGCCAATTCAATGATGTCTATGTCCATATCACCCTCAAATTTGCCACTGCTATAAAGTGCCCAATCATCACTGTTTTGCCAATCATCATCACTAAGCTTTGATGCCATTGCGAAATCAGATGGCATTAGGAATGTCTCAGAATCAGCTTTCCGATGATCGAAATACTATAATTTAAATTAATACTGCAAATTTTTTTTAAAAACTAGTTCTCTAAGTTAAAATTCAAATTTGCCAAATCAAAGTCCCACTTTTGAAAAACTAAATGAATTATATGCATTTTTAAATTTTGAAAGCGAATAATGATTTTTGTAAGAATGTTTGTCGTTTAATAGTGTTTATGAACTTAATTTCACAGCGACTAAAAGCATTCGTTACAGCTAACCTTTAAATCTCGCAAGTCATTCATTGCAGTTACGGCTGTATGTAAAATTTTTCCATATATAATCACACATAAACTAAATTTTAGAAAAACCATGCGTCTGTGCTGCGCTGCAAACATGTTGTATTTCATATTTCCTAGAAGTAGCAACTGTGTCGCAATGGTTGAAAGTTTTATTGTAATGCTTATTATCTGTCGCTCGTTTGCTTATTATCTGTCGCTTGTTTGCTTATTATCTGTCGCTTCTCAGTAAATACTCGCGACAACAGCAGCTGCTATCCGTGAAGAACTGATAGAACTACAGCAATTACAGTGCCATCATATCTCACATGTTTCTATTTACATTTGAAGGCTCATCGTAGATATATATATTATTTCCTCCAAAACTTCAAAAATTTATCACACACATGTCAGACAACAACCAGGAATAGAATAAAATGAAGAAATACGATGGAGAAGCGCGGTATACTATTTGTTAGAGTTAGTTTAGTCACCAATTTTTTAGAAATTTTTAAAAACATTTTTAATTTTCAATTTTCAACTTTTCATATAAAATCGCAAACAAAAATTTAATCAAAATAGACAATGTTGAATTTCGATTTCCGCTTAAAATCATTTGGCTTGTCGATTCGCTCTTCTCGACTTGCATAAAGAGGAAAAACATTAGTGAATTTAATTTTTTAAATAGAGAAAGAATTTCAAGCAGGAGCAACATTCATATTAGATCGAAATAAACATAAAATAAAAATTAAATTCCTTCAATTAATTATGAAACCTCGTGCAGCAAATGTTTTCTTACTTTGAATGAAAGACTTTAACTGATTCAGCAAGTGACTACAACGTATCGTCAAAATTTAATGGAATTTTGAATAAAAAACGAGTTGCTAGTAATACGAAGTCGAGCTGTTCGATGAAATTGTGGTCGATTACCAATGTCAATGGCAACGTAGATATTGACTTGTTTTAGATTTAAAGTAAACAAAATGCGTAGTTTAAGATGTTGGGATCGTGTTAGTCCATCGTGCAACAAACATGAATCAACCAACACTCAGCAGCACACATAATGTAAGCATTGTCCTTCCAACATTGCACGCAAATCGCTAAGAACTAGTCGCATGCTTTCGTAAACATGCTTACTCACCAGCTTTCAACTTAAACTAGGAGTCTAGCAACTTACGATTTAACAAGCTAAACTCCAGAATTCAAACCATGATTCATCCTGTATATTCCATAGCTGGAGAAATGAAATTAAAATAGTGCAAAAATCCACCCAAGTCTAAATTTTAGTCGTCATCTACAAACCGATATACCCAAATTTCGAGATACAGTACATTAGAGCTATAGGATGAAAAAGATCGCAAACTAAAGCATGTAACCAGACACCAAATATGGATTGAAATTTATGTCATGCACGCTTATTCGGAAATGGAACCCTTATAATCTTGGGATACCACATGTACGATCTCGATAACAACTCAATCTCAATAAATCTATTTCCAAATTTACTACTTGAAAATGTGCATCACTGCATTGATATTCCAGTTGTCCTTTAATTATGTTTAGAAGACGCGCACAACATAATACAAAGCAAAAATGTCCATCAAAAGATGCACATACCTCACAACAAACAAGTAAAGCTTATCCATTCAGGTACTCTTTCTTCCCATTTACCTTAATTGAGTACTGCAAACTTATGAAAACAAAACTACTATACAATTAAAAATTATGTGATCAATAAGCCTATTAAAACAATAAATACAAAATAGTATCAGCTAGAAAGTTATGAAGTCAGAACTCCATGCAAATGATACTATAATTTATATCACAATTAGATGAAAAAGACTGAAATAGAACTAAGACAAATCTTCTAAGAACAAAAAATATAAAAGAACACTAATACAACAATTTCGTTATTTTCGAAATCAATAAGTTTAAACCCGAATGATCCTTAATTTCGATGCTTTCAGAAGGTTGAATCCTAGTTAAAAAAATATAAAACACAGTTGTTCAGATAAGCATATACATAAAACAAACAGTAAAACTATGCTATTTCCCAACAACAGCTATTCATTCATTGCATACTAAATCGACTAATACCAAGAACATAATTTTCTTCCAACTAAAATAAAACTTCATTCGTTTTTGTAGATGAGTAATTACCGAACATATCAGTTAGGAATTAACTAGAAGTTTTAAAAAATCTTAAAATTCAATTTTTCGAAGAAAGTGGACACAACAAAACAGGAAATTTCAATTACAAATTCCACACTTTTCTCCTATCTATTCATTGATAAACAATTAGTTTCTTACAACTCATATGTTCTTCTACCTATACTTAATTACAAAATCACGTAGCAACAATTCCTTTAATGCTCTATTTCTGCAGTCATAAAAAAGACCTTGTTATAAAACTCATTTTCACAATTTTCCGGTAAATAACGTGAAATTTATTTGCTTTTCTTCGACGGAGTCTCCTGATCATATTTTGTCTTACTTTTATACCACAGTACAAATGGAATGATTGTTGATGGTGCGACCAACATCAGAAACACCAACCATACACCCACTTTTGCCGAAAACTTCCGATCATAATCTTTTCGTCGATAAATATATCCTGAGATATTCTTTATTTTTCAAGAATTCTTCGTGAACCATAAGTTTTGCTGCATTTTTAAGTAACATACATATTTATTCTTGCACATCAATTCCACTTTATCAATGTTGCTCCAGTGCTAAGCACTGCCGTTGAAAAGCGATAAAAATTTTTGCGGTGACGAAAAAGATAAGCTTTACCGCACTAAAAATGTAAAATAAGGATCTCAACTTCAATATCCTTCATCAAATGAAAATAAAAAGACCTTCGCCTGGGGCAGTTGTATAGCTGACGCGCACTTCCTTTGCATCTTCATTTGAATAGTAAGTTATCTGAGCTGATGAATAGTTAAATGCACCAACAGCTCGTGGACGGACCACTACTGAATGTGAAACATTACTTCCGGGACCTATTCTTTCCCAACGTACCTGGAATTAAGGAGCGACTTTTTTTACACATCAGTCAACTTCTCGAGAAATTATGCGCTACTGGAGTTATTGAAAATATCTGTAAATCAGAAAAATCCAATACAGAAACAAATTACCTGTAAGAGACCTCGAATAACATCAAAAGCTTGCGTGGGAAAACCATCTCGATCATCTAATGTCACGCGTAGGGCTGCCTGGAAAAAGTTATTTAGCAAATATATTACCCTACATCTGCTTTTCCCAATATATTTGTCGAACTTTCATAAATGTAATAACTTGATTTCACATGGCAATACAACTGTCGACAAATGATGATAATGAAAATTTGATCTTCGGATCCAGTTGCAGTTTGGGACTGATTAGGTAGTACTAATAATTAGTAATTGCATTGTGATAATCTATCTAATAAATACAGTTGTTATAACATCTGAATCACTTACCTTGTCACCGACGTTGTAAAGACGATAATCAATAACATAATCCATTCCTTCAACCGCATATTGTGACAATGTAAATTTTGATGCAACAATATGTGCAGAGTCATTTATATCTGTATCTTCTCCATATACGATAGATACATAAAAAAGAAAAAGTGCTGGCAATCTCCACCACATCTGGAAGCATAAAAAGTTATCGAACCCTAACTCAGGATTAGTATGTATTCGTACAAAATTTGTTTTTTCTTTTACCAACTCAAGATGAATTAGTACATACATGCTTGTTGCATCATTTCAAAACACTTCCAGGAACAACTCACTAATTATGAAAGTTTTGAAGTAAATATATTCCTCAAAGTTTCGAGAAAGCTAATATGGATCAGCTCCCCACATAGTGTTAGAGGATTAATGTCAGAGAGTGTAGGGATGGATATTCAGATTTACGAATGACTGGCTGCAGCTATCCAAGCGGAAATTCCAGAGTAACAAGGACCGTTCAGTTCACCTATCAACCACACGCATGTATACTTTCATTAAAAGTCCTCCACAAACGACCAGTGGCTTTCTTATTCAAAAACCCGATTTTCGAAATTATTCACTCATCATTACCCTCGTACCCCATCGCATCTTGCGTTTACGCATCTTCGCTTTTCCCCGATCTTCCACTCACCATGCTATATTCCTGGCATATGTGGCGAAATGCATTATGAACTGCACGAGCTGCAATCGCGCTGTGCAATGCGATGATCCGAAATCGCATTGTACTTGCTGTGCCCTTTGTCAGGAATAACTCCATAATTCCTGTCTGGAACGACCCTTAGCTATTCGGTTGGAAGCGGTGTTGATCTGGACCTGAAGTTGATCCATATATTATCTACTGAATGTCATCCCAAACGCCAACGACGTTATTGTTAGTTTTTGACGAACCGTGTTTGACGTAAAAATTGAAGACTAGAACGGAATCATATGTAAGTACGCGCATTTGTTTGTTTTACTTAAAAGTGGCCCAAGTTATACTGTTGGTGTCCACAGTAAAATTAAAATGAAAAAAGTATGATCCACTGAGAAAAGAAAATTTTGGGAGAATAATAAAATCAACAAAACTAATGGTAAGGTTTGGACAGTGAGGTAGAAGCTGCGCTGAGTCAACTATTCACGGTGAGAAGTAAACCAATTTTATAAGCTCAGTCATGGACAAAAATATCATTAGTTTCAATATATTTACGTAGAATGAAAAAGAAGGGAGATATAATACAATAATTTGATGTTGTTTAAAAAGACTTGTGCTGTTGTACCTAAACATGCTGCTGATATTACAGTGTCGACAAAAAAGATTAGATATGAAGAACGTTGACAAATGAAACACTGATCCGATGTCTGCAGGAAGTTTTTTTTATAAAAAAATGAGTCTAGAATTTTATGTCATAGGATGTTTTAGTTGTGATAAAATCTCAGTCTTATATAGCATTTATTTCATACTATTTTGCTTTTTTTTTAATCTTTATTTTGTTGCGTTTTGTTGTTTCATTTAGCTTTGGTAGTCCTACAATTATATCTCTCAAAGAATATTCCCCTCCCACTCTTAAATAATGCAGTCGGCTCAGAAGAGCACTATTAACAAATTAAACTGGCAACAAGAAGATACCGCCGTGCTGATATACTTTTGATAAAATTTAAATAATCTGTTCAAAAGCACAATTTCACAGCAACGGCCTCATAAAATGAATTTACCGGTCAAGTCACTCTAATAAGAGAATACTTTTGATTTTCGGCTCCGTGAACTTGTTCTTTGGGAGAATCACCTAGAAATCATAATTTCAACAATCGCAACAAAGTTGCGAAATGTGCAGGAATATTCAATTTGGTACTCATAAAATATTTTTCGAATATAATGACAACAAACCATCTGCAAATTATTACTTTTCATACCAGACCATACTAAAATCTATTAAAACATATCTGTGCTAAAAAATATGTCAGTTAACACAGCATACCATCATTTATCGGAATTCGATTTCCAATTTTCTTAAAGCTGAAGCTGGGAGTATCCTTTAACATAGCTACAAAAGTCTGATCGTTCGGTTGCTAAATACATTGATTACATGCATTTATTGATAATTAACAAGACACTATTGAACCACCTTATCTATAAAGGCTAAAATAGATACAACTTTCAAAATAGATGTCAATTTTTCGGAGTTAAATGTTATTTTTTTTGATATTTCGCCGTGTTCGCTAGCTTTTTATCAACATAATTTGCTGGAACAATGTAACCAGCAAAAGAACGACGTCCAATAGCTTCACCAACAAAAAACCAACAAATTATTTCTACCGCAACACAGGTCCGCACCAGCGTATCCTATAAAAAGAATGAGTGTTTATCACGTAAAATAAGCAAAAAATTTCTAATCAAACAATTGCACTTCCAGTTCCTTCTTGAATATTTATGAAAGAAAAACTTATTCACTACATGAAAAAATGGAATTAAAACAGTGCTATTTGATAACAGCCTGAAATTCCATCTAATTTCAACTGGGACGACAAATGATAAAATACAATAATTAGTGAAATTGTTATGCTGCACAATAATGGCACTTTAGAATCTTCGTGCGAAGTTCTCGTACAAACATCATACTGCTTTATGATTCAACGAGGCAATCATGTTAAAATTAGAGAGGCAATCCATTTTCGATATTTTGTTGCCAAACTTAGTTGTCCTGTTATACCTCTTTAGTTTGGCCGAAATTCGAAATCTCGTGAACAAGTTCTATTTCAGATAAAAAATGATACGAAAGAAACAAATAGTAATCTACCATAACAGTCCACTGGGTATACGATCTATTTATAATGGTATCCATCATTTGTTTGAAATCCTTCTTGATAACTGACCAATCTTCCAACGTTGGTGGTTTTAATTCTTTATGCCAACAATCTTTCCATAATGTTTTTCGTCGTGGAAACTTAGAAAGGCAAAGACTTTACAAAAAAGAGTATTACATTGCGAACAGGAATTCTACAGAAGTTCTCAAATATAGAGCGCGCATTCGATCCTAAGATCGCAACGAAATCCAGTCTTTCCTAGACAACTATGATGCTAGGATCATATAACTTACAAAAATTCATCGTCTTTTTCCTACTGTTACAAATAATCGACAGTTGCTAATCTATTTCGCAATAATATAACTAAACGCTAGATTAAAATGAAATCTGCTGTTATCACCTGAGCTAGTTGATAGCGATACATGTGACCTGCAGCATTTGCCAACTTTTCAAAAAGGCCTACCTGCTTTGACATGCCTGAAAAATGATTATTGCCGCTAAACCAGTCAAAGCAAAGCACTCAAACGAGCTGTCTACCCAAGTTTTGAATGGCTGACTCAGTAGTGCATAACTTATTAATCAAATAAGCTTAAATAGATTTCGACTTACGTACTAACAAAAGAGCAATTTTTTTCGGTAATCCCCCTATGTATTGCAACGATCTTTCAAACAGCACAAATGATTGTTGCCGCTAAACCAGTCAAAGCAAAGCACTCAAAAAAATGTCTACCCGAGTTTTGAATGGCTGACTCAGTTGTGCATAACTTATTGAGCAAATATTACAAAACTACTATACATCACACATTGGTGCGAATCGTAAAAAACAATTTTCAGGATAATTTCTCTGAAATAATTCAAAGAATCGATGATATTGACTATACATAAAAAAAGGCTCTGAAGGAGAGTTCATGCTAATGCGAAGAATTATGTCATTCAGCAATTTTGAATCGATACTCAATTTGAAATCTGCAATATGTTTCCGACCGTGCTTATTTAGAAATAAGGGTCAATAAATGCTTATTTAGCAGTAAAGGTCAATAGAGCACATCACTAGAAATCAACTCAACTCTACTTCCTTTATTCCTGTCTCATTTCATAACCCCAATAAGTCGTCCAAATCTGCATATCACTCGTACAAGCGTAGTCGTATCCGAATAATCCTATCTAAAATTCGGACAGGAGCAAACGGGAAACATCAGGGGTAGTACTTGCTGGAAGAACTATGGGTCAATTAAGTGTGGTGTTTTTTTAAATAAGTGCTGGTTGGATGTCATTGCTTGTGTGATAAGTTTGAGTGGATGAAATGAACTAAAATTGTATTCATCGATTTAGTTCCTTAAATGCGATTATTATGAGTGTGAATGGGACTACTGCCCTGAAGAGTTTAAATAACATTTACAACAGTATCCACAATTTCATCGCTTTGTAAGTTGTTTTTTAATTTATTTCTCACATTCGTTAGATAGAATTATTTGACGATTCATCTTTGATTTATTTTAGGGCTTTATGACAATCCAAACGTGGGGATGTTTCCAAGAAGTATAGATTTATCTTAACTTTTATATCGGTTGAGCTGTTTTCGTTTCACTGTTCGAAGCATTTAAGTTCAACGGCTACTCTTGCCAATTTCTCTCGTAATGTATTAATAGAATTTTTGATATAAAATGATTAATAATGGCTATTACGCTAAAGAGCTGAAAAGGGAAACGGTTCGGATATCGCATTAAAGCTACGATACGTAGAAGCATCACTGGAACAATTCAAAGAATCTATTGATACTGCTTCTGATATAATTGGGTATGATACATATGTTGTTGAATAATGATATAGATACTTATTCATAATAAAGACTTTTTGTTTAAAACAACACTATCTGCATCAAAAATAGATAAAAATGTTAGGATTTTTTTCTTGAAGTTTTTTTTCTGTGTTATAACATCCATTAAAAGATACATGAAAACGATATTTGAAAAGAAAACTACAAATTTTTCCTTTTCAGAAACGAAAATTACCAACGTGCAAAAATAGCTGATCTGAATCGGCGAATTGCATTAAAAGACAGTTTGATCAATTCCTTTCGAAATGGCCAGCGCTCATTCAGCACATAATAATGATCTTGTATTGTTTTCTCTTCTTTATTTCATTGGGAGATTTGACGGTCTGCTTTTTTCTTTTTATTTTTTACCTAATTTCACTGCGGCAAACAGTATTATCGCCAACTTTCTAAATTTACGTTTTTCAGAATCTTTCTGCTAACAATCGAAATGCTCTTCCTATTCATTGCATGCAATGTAACTGCGCTATATTGTCTCCTAATGTTGCGTCTTTTGTGGATGCTAAACCATTTTCTTTACCATTTTGTCGACAGACGAAAAATAGTACTTCGATAAGCGCGGAAGTTATCAATTCATGGTTTGTTTTTTCGTGAAAACATAGCAGTGCACGAATTCCAGTGGTACTTAATTTCAATTATGAACTTAGAAAAATAAATGAGTTATGAAAAAAAATATGACTTGTGATCTAGAGCCGTAATCAGATCATCAGAAGCAAAGATTTTATCATTGTCATTGTCGACATTTAGAAGTATTTAAAACAACTCAGATATTTTTGGTAATTCTAATCAGAAAGTGAATTAAACGATATGTTTAAAGTAGAATATATAAGCAAATGTTTTCTTTAAGTTACAATAAAGGATATTGTCATAAAAAAAACTAATGTTTACATAATTGGCAGTCATCACATATACAGGTTCAGAAGAAATATACTAAGTATCAGACATAGAGAATTTATAAATGTTGTTGTAGGTGGCAGGTTGAAAAAATGTTCGATTTTGAAAATATTGGTTTTACACATACTCGTGATGGTGTCAAATATTTAATATGCGCAAATTGTGAGGATGGTCCTGTAGGATATCTGTGTCCGGTGACCAAGGCGCATTTCGTTGCTGTTTGTCGTGTCAAACAGGAATAATTCAGTACTGTTTTGAAGAGCTAATGATTCCTTCTCTTCGCATTTTTCCTTAATTATCTAGAACAACATTCAATCTTAATTAACAGTGTTGCTTATTTTGAAGATATAGATTTGATTCTTTTTTTTTTGTTTTGATGGATTTTGATATTTTGATCCATGTTAAAATCGATCATTCTTTTTTTGGAGACGGATCTGCCTTTCATTATCGAAACTTTAAGATTAGTATTGCAAATTTCATCTTATATTGTAAATGTTCATCTTTCAAAAAAGGAAAAATTTAGTAAGATTGTTTTTATATACAAGAAAACGGAGTTTGATATGATAGACTGCTTAATCATATTCAGAGTTCTGTCTTTGACGCTGCTAAAATATAAACTTTATATTGTGCATTATTTTTTGACCCTTTTTAGACTGGTGTTCAATATGAAATAACATGATCTGAGAAGCTAAGCTAATTTCATTTTACAGTATCGTATTACTTTTGCACCGATAACAAAAAATAGGACCTCACTTCAGTTGCTAGTAGAAATTAGGAAGATATTAATTATGCAAACTATTGAAATAAAAGAACATTTGGTACTACGGCAAACATTTACAGTGATTTTTAATTCCATACTTTATCAGAGCTTACCAATATTTGTGAATTCCAAATAAACAGTTGTATTGCATGATAAATTTCAAGAAATTGATGTTGTTGACCTTTAGAAAATTGAAATATAACGTTTTCATGAATGGTTCGTGTTTATTTGAGTGTTTTGATATGTTTTTAATATAAAGGTTTATACATATCTTAGTTATTATAATACAAAGATATCACAAATTCGAACTTACCATTCCTTGAAAATCGATTTTTTCTTTTTTTAGTTGAAATTATATTCAGAATTTATTCAAAGTTTTTTTGAACGATTAATGACTTTTTCTTTTTTGTTGGAAATTTTCATTTAATATGATTTTTTAATATCTTATCCATCCATTTTTACTTAGTGGGAGTTTGCAGGAAGTGTGTTATCAAGACTGTTTAGAATGACAACAGAACAGGGACAAACAAATGTAATTTTTTACATATTGTATTTCGTAACCATAACGTATTAATCGTTATCGTTGGCCGCATGCCGTATTGTGCTTGCGTTTTTCCCTTTATTTTTTTGAATTTTCTTTGTTTTTGTAATTGGTAGCGATTTCAGCTTAATTATTGGCCGCTTTATTAGTCAGTTAGTTTCATTTGCAGGTGGTAAGCACAGGTGTGGAAGAACCATTGGATTTAATTCGACTGAGTTTAGATGAACGGATTTATGTGAAAATGCGCAATGATCGTGAGGTCTGCTGTATTTCGTTTTGTTTTTAAGCAGTAGCTTGTCGAAGTATTCAGAATTATGTTTTTCTGGAGACGGAAGATTTGTGCTATAAAGAAATGCTGAAAAATATTGTTTCATATTGAATTTTTGAAACTATTTATTGAAGTGTTACTAGTTATTCGTGAATTTATTCACATAGTTATAATTTTTGATGCATTTCTTGGTCCTTTGAGTCCATTTATAGTGGTTCTTCTGTATCACTGTTAATAAAAGAAAATAATTTGTGCCTTGAAAATGATAAATTCTAAAATCAAACTTACTGGTCATCCTAATCAGTCGTAATCGTTATTACAGTGGTGTTTTATGATTTCAAGAAGTGTTTGAAATTTTCAGGTTCGAGGTCGTTTGCATGCGTTTGATCAACATTTAAATATGATATTGTCACAAGTGGAAGAGACAGTAACCACTATTGAATTGGATGAAGAAAATTTCGAAGAAATGCATAAGCAAACGAAACGTCAGATACCAATGTTGTTTGTTCGAGGTGATGCCATTATACTTGTTGCTCCCCCTCTGAGACATGCATAATTTCTTTTTGATTTGTTTTCTTCTTTTGATTCTAATTTGCTTATTCAATTTTCATTAGTTAAAATTTGTTTAGAATGGCTTTACATAACTTCTGATGGTCCCTGAAAGACTTTCTGGCTGTCTCGTGTACTTTTTCCTCACAGTATTTTGATTACAATCCATACAAGAAACTCTCCTGGATCACTTCGTTTGACAAATTGCCATTTTGTTTATCACCCGTAATGTTCTTTTTTTAGTTTATCCGTATGATAATTTCATTGCCATATGATTCAGTTACGTGATATGATTTGTCTTCTTTCATGTAAGTTGAAGAATGTTTATTTTTTTTGATATTATTCATGTGTTTTTGAAATGTGCATTTCAATTCAGGAGTGTTTCTCTATACTACTTGTTCCAATAAGTGTTATTTGTGGCTGTTTTTTCTTTTCTTTTACATCTATTTTGTATTACCACTTTTTGTGACATGAAATTCCTTGCTACTATTCTTACTACATGCGCTTATAAGTTCTCAGTATTTTTACAATTGTATGAACAAATAAAAGGTTTTGTCCCTTTCCTCTCTTTCAATTAAAATCATTTCTAATCGTTGAACATATGAACTCTGGAAGGTGACTACATTGCTGGAAAGGAATATTTGAGCTTTCCTTTCGAGTTAAGGAAATTTTTTATTCAGTTTTTTTATTCAATATGTTTTATTACTTTCCTGCAAGAAATTGCTGCCTTCATGCTGATTTAAGTTTGTATTATCTTCGGACTTTGTCAGGAGTGGATTTATGTGCAAAATCATTGAGGTGAAATCATGTACATGAGTCGGATACAGGAGTTTTAGTTTCAGTGACTACAACCAATTTTTTAGAAAAGATTTGGCCGTAGCATTTGTTTTAATTTTAAATTTAAATTACTGAAACAATTTGAATCGTTTTCTGATTGGCAGCTGAAGGACTTGTTTTGTAGTAAATAGTAGAATAGATCATTGAACGAATGAAAAGTGAGGTTGAGATGACTAATTGCATTTGAAATAACTGGGTTCAGGTCATTTTGAAACTTGCTGCTTATTGTTGGTGGATTTTCATCGACCGTATATTTGACCTGAATAGTGGTATGCACTGTATTTTAAATTCTAATAAATTTCCTCATTCAAATACATCGTCATTTTTTCCTGTATATTTTAATTTAGCAAACAATATCTTCGAAAAGTGCATAATATTCTTTTTTGATGGAGAAAATCTTTAGGAAGACTGCAGGCTTGGCAATGTTTTAAGCGTTCTCTTTTTTTTTGTTCTAAAACTATCGAAATTGTGCTGTGACGATTCGAAAACGTCCATAAATTTGGAAATGAGTGCAACTGCCGGTTTCTTTAAATAAAGCTACCAATACGATTTTAAAGGAATAGGGGTGTTCAAATTTATTAAATTATTGTGGTGATTTTACTGGACACATAAAGCGCGCGAAATTAACAACTGAAAGGGAAGGATAACGACAAGTTGTTTAGAGTAATCATATGCGAGGAGATGATGCCCGATTTGGAACATGTTTTGGAAATAATTACCTTTCATCACTAAACAAAATCGTGATTGATCTCTGTATATGCAATAAGAATAATTAATAATTAATAATGATTACTAATAATAGTTAATAATAATTAATAATAATAATAATAGTAATTCATAATAATAATTCATAATGATAATTCATAATAATAATTCATAATAATGATTCATAGTAATAATTCATAATAATAATTCATAATAAATAAAATCAATAGAGTTATATGGAATTGGCCACGGAGCAACACGATTCAATTCGATACAAACTTGATCCCTCAAAAGCCGGACGCACTTTCTGGAAATAGAGTTATAATATATTGATACGAAATCTCAACAAATTTTTTTCTAGAAAATTTCACTAAGGCCGGGATTGAAATGCCACACTTTTATTGGATACACAAAGCCATACAATATGTTACATAGTGTGCGATACAGGGTAAATTTTCTTATGATTCTTCCAAGTGACATTTTTAAAAACATGAAAACTTCATAATATCGTAATGAAAAGAAAGAATTTCGAGCATTTTCCAGTAGTTGCATTCTGATTTCATGCTTTGCGAAATTTTCATAGAATCACTTCGACGAAACTTCTATTTGCTCCCTAAATATGGAAAGTTTAGGCACAGATTTTACAACAGCTGGAATTATTTACCACTTCACATTGCTATAAATTTGAAAGCAAATTCCAAGTCAAAGTTTAAGTATTTTCCATGTTTAATGAAATATACTGGAACTATACAGAAATTAGCATTTTTGTCTGGACTTAAAGATCCATTTGTTCAAAGAATAGTTTAAATAACGAGCAAACAAGATCATGGAGAGGAATGTAGATTATAACGAGAAACTCATCAACTGAATCACTACAAAGCTCTGATGTTGTGTTAAGCTTAGACCTTAAAAGTGATATCCCAAAGAATCTGCGTATTTTATGAGGAAGAGGAAAGAAAAAGATGAAGAAGAAAGGCTGAATATTTGAAGACCTTCAAAAATGAGATTACGGTGTTTTATTAAAACATGATTTGGGCGACGAAGTGAAATGAGAGGTTAGCGAACGAGTTCCAGTGCCAGTTAAAATTCATTCAAACAACCCAGAATGCATCGCTGGAAATGCCTCTTCCAAATGTGCCAATATTCAGATCAATAGCTTCAATCTCTACCTGCCTACATCTGAAAACCATTTTATCATCAATAAATATATTTTCCTCATGCATCAATATTTTTCGGTCGGCAATCAAAATTTCAGATTTTCAAAAGCATAGAAATCTATGATACATCCCGGAAAATCTCTTTTGTGTTTTTTCACTTCCGATTTTAGTTTTAGCTTATATCGATAGTTATATTTTTTGCATATTAATAGTTTTAAAAAAAAACTGGATCTTGGTAGCATTTGATGAACCAGAGAGAAAATGCAAATCGGTAGTCGTTTGCGTGATGTTGACTTCTTCTTGTAAATGAATGTATGCCGTTCAATTTGAGACATTTAAGTTGCTGTATATTTCAATGCGCTGTGGTCCAACTTTTTGGGATGTTAAGAAACTTTTCTCTTATATAGTTAATCACTTGACAATAGAAAAAAAATCTACAGAAGCCATAAGTAATTAAGCAGGTAATTGTCTGGTTTAGAAATTATATTCCTTATGTAAAGAAGGAAAAGGAACTGTCATAAGAAATTACAATTCTTCCGAAATATTTTTTCCTTGAAAAGTTTAGAACTTTAGTTATTATTCAATTAATATACTCTTTATTTTCTTCTTTCCTTTTCTATATATAAACGATCACTTTCTTTTATAATCCAACGACTAGTTAATTCCAGATTCAATCAATAAGTAATCACTTTTAAACATATCAGAGGGAATTCAAAACAGAATTCCAGCAGTATTGCAGTAATTTGTTTGAAGAAGACATTATCAAACAAATGGATATATTAGTATTATTTCTCAAGTCTAATTCTTATATGGTTAACTAAAATTTCCTGTAAAATATATCAATTATTTTTTACTATTAATGTAAATCATTAATTAGTGACTAGTCGATACCGAACTTTGCTTAATTTGTAATGTTTCTAAGCAATACGCTATAGGAATAATTGCCGTTCGCTGCACGATTGTACAATGCATTACTTTAAATCTCTCGAAACAATTTATCGTTTGCTAAACAAACTTTGCAGTTCCACTTGTCATTACATTTCAATTTGTAATCCATAAGAAATATTTTAAAAAAAAATTTGAAACATATTTTTAACAAAATGTTAGGGAAGATGAAAATCAGTTTTTGTTAAAAGTCATATTAAAAATAATGATAATTCCTAAACTAGGTATATTCATCGCCGTAGGATAGAATATATGTTGTATAAAATTTCGAGTTCTGTAGAACGAGATATTCCAAAACATTTTTCTGTTATGAAAAAACTTCTTGAGATATTTCTGAAGTATATGCCGAAATTATTATACTTTTAATGGAAAACGATATGAAATAAAAGAAAATGGTATGAAAAGGGAAAATTTAAGCCCTTGCAAAAATAATGTCACTCATATGAAAATTCCGAAAAGAATTGGTGAGCGAAATTTTCCAACTTGAAAAAAGACACATTTTTTCAAAAAATCTCTTATTTGGATCAATTCTGATAAAATATTAGGGAAGCTGTTTGTACAGATTTATGTCAACGATATGATATGATGTTTATATGCAAGTAGAGAGAAAAAAAATGTTGTCAGTGAAATAGATTTTCAGAACACGATGTTTTCCAAATTCTTAAAAATTTTGATAGTTTAATTGAGATAGAGCTGTCAACTATATAGTTTACTGTAAAGTTACTGTAGAAACAAAATCAAGCTTTTTTTAGTGCACGAAAACCATAAAAATTAAGATTTACGAAGTAAGATGTTGAATGTGATATGGATGTAGTACTGTGACATTGTGATTGTGTCTAAAATCAATGCTGATAGACGTATGATATGCGCAATTTAATTATTACAATCTCTTCAAACGAAAAAATAAAATAAATGAAAAGATTCTTAAAATTAACTAATTTTTCTTTCATCCTTTTAAGATAGCCTAAATATCAACGCAACTACAAATGCATGTGTTTTCTTGTGAAATCTGTTCCTCGCAAAATTTCACATTCGTCTAAAATATTTCTAAGAAAAATCACAGAGTACAGATGTTTAGTTACTTTGATTCTAAGGAAAAATCTTAATGGAGTACATATACAATGATCCAGATACTTACTCCCAGAAGGTTAAAAAATGCTACATAACCACTGTCAAGCAAATCCTCTGCGACAAATCAATGTTGTAATGATTTAGGTCAAGGAATCCAAAATTAGACTGTAGAAATAAATCATGCCAGATTAATTGAAGAATTTTTATATCCGAGCTCAGATCTCAAACTTTATTAGTTAATACACTTCTAGGGCAATCTAACAAATTATGACGAAAGAGACATAAATCGAAATGGCAAGTTACTTTTAGTGCCTACTGAATTTTATGCCACAGTCGTTCTTATTATTTTGTTTGCAAAAATACATATAGCAATATTTAAACTGCACGATTAGTATTTAATGAGCTAAATTCGAAAAAGGAAAGATTATAAGTTCAGAAAGTAGATTCAACTGTGAAGTAACTGAAAAGGATACAACAAAATTATTTTCGGGCTCTCACTTGGAAATATAAAATCTATTAATACAAGAAATAACAGCAAAGTACAGATTGAACCGGAGCCTAAGTAACGTAAGTAGTTGAATACGTCAGGAGATTTAATATACTTGAGGCATAAGTTTTGGAAAAATTGTAGAAATCTTCAAAAAATAATATAAAGCGAACTAAATAGTCTATAACGTAGTTGTAAATTGGAGCCAGTGATAAGATAGGGTAAAATACCTGCGCTGAGATATGCTTGCAGGACATATACGATATAGACGGAGGGCTGGCTTCTGGCAAGAGGCGGAGTTTCAAGATATACATAACCAATCACCTACGTATTAACGATCATTGCCTCTGCTGTATATCCAGGCATTTTCGGACATTTGCTCACTCACTTGACCATGGATTGCTCCTTGTGGCCTCGGTATGCCGCAGCAGCTGCCTACAATCCGGCTGGAACTGCTGTACCAAGTCCAGCTACCGACGCTGCGAGTGCTACCGCCGCTGCTGCAGCCGCTGCCGCTCTTTACACCCAACCATTTACCAGTAATAACGTTATCACATTGAAGTATAAGGAAAAAATCTTTTAAACAAAACCGTTTTTATCGGTATCTACCCTAAATTAATTATTTTAGTGAACTTACTAAAATATAATAACTCATCTCTAAGCTCATATATTTTATATCGAAAATTCCTGTAATACTAGTAATAAGCACTATGTTTTCTTGAAAACATTTATATTACGTATAGATTACCAAGTAAATGATTCTTTAAAACTTTGGAATTGAGAAATTCCTCCATCAAACAGAATAAATTACAAAAATTCTGCAATAAACCGTCGTTACTGATCTCAGGCCATACCGGTGTCAATCAACTCGGCGGAGTTTTTGTGAATGGACGTCCTTTACCGGATCATATTCGGAATCGAATTGTTGAATTAGCACATCAAGGCGTTCGACCTTGCGACATCTCACGACAGTTACGAGTATCACATGGATGTGTATCAAAGATACTTGGCCGTTACTATGAAACCGGATCCATTCGACCAGGTCGTTCCTCTTTTTTATATGGAAAACTTGAAATAACACGTTGGAATATCAACTAAAGTCCTTTCTAATAACTGCTTTATTTTAGATTTATTTGCAATAAATCGACTTCGAAAATTTCAAATTCTTAATTCTTACTTAAAATGTATTCAAAAAAATGGATATAATAACTCTTGGTCTGTTTATCATTTCTTTCACTACAGTCTAGATTTTAAATTTTACTCATTGCCAAAATCGGCATTGCACGGTGACGGCAAATAAATATACCTATATTTCCATAGCCTTTCGAATTTTTTGAAGCTGTTAAAACACATTCCTTAACTTCCTACTAGTTACTATAATTTTCGCAAATCATCCAAAATGTTGTTTCGGAGATGTAAAAGAAATTAAGAAATTGTTAATTTTTGAGATTTTATGTTTTACCCACATATTTTAGGTGTTATTGGTGGGTCAAAACCAAAAGTAGCTACACCAAAAGTTGTTCAAACAATTGCCGCTTATAAAAAGGCTAATCCAACAATGTTTGCGTGGGAAATCCGAGAGCGATTGTTAGAGGTGATTGTAGTCTAATAACTTTCTGACAAGTCATATTAAGATTGCTATCAATTCAGTCCACTTTGCAATAAAATTTGATGCTTTTCGGGAATAGTGCATCAATGTCTTTAATACAATTATGCTGTTAATTATTAGTATCAAGTATTGTTATGCTTGATACTCTTGATCCCTTTCACAATTTAGATCATTTGCAGTAGTTACAGAAACAAAAAAATCACATTCATGGCAAGCCTCTTTAGCACGAGTATAACAACATCTTCGAATTTTATTTGAAGTTTATTCAGAAGTGAAAATTATTATCAGCAGCATTATACAAATTTGAGATATTTCATCTTTCCGACAGAATTCCTTGTTTTATAGTCTAATTTTTTGATCTGCATGTTTCAGTGCCTTTAAGACAATCGAAGGAAACTCATTTTGGAGTCAAGATGAGTTTAATCAAAAACATCAAAACAATAGTCATTAATTACACTTACAAAGCTCAGAAGATCACAATCAGCAATAATTTAAAAGATAACTTAATAGTTTAAGAGACATCTTATAAGATCTCAATCAGCAGTAATTTAAATTAAATTCCATACTATACTCGAACTTCGCATCTCATTAAAATTTTCATAAATCCGTCGTTATTTTTAAAGCATTTTCAACATAAATGGAATTAAAATTAAAAATTACACGGAAAATATCGAAATATCAGTGTTCATTGTTTTAGAAATAATTGGAAATATTCTTGCTAGTTTTTGAATTAAAATGAGCAGAGATTCTTCATAATAAACTTGATTATATAAACTTCCTCGTAAAATATGAAACCTAACGTCGATGCATTTCTAATTCACTATTGATTATATTTAGGAACGAGTATGTGATGCCGAAAATGTACCAAGCGTATCTTCAATTAATCGAATCGTTCGGAATAAATCATCCATGGACCGCTTATCAGAAAGAACCATTCAACAAACAGCTTTTTTAGCACCGACAACTCCTTATTCTATCAATGAGCTTCTAGGTTTCGAGCAGCCTTCCAAAGTCTGTTTTTCAGAATCTTCCATTAGCTCGTTCATTTTGAGAATAATATAATTTCTGATCTTTTTCGTGGGATTAATTTTGGGTACGCTTTATCAGAATAGGAACTCGATTTTTTAAAATAATTGGCGAAAAATAATTCCTTTCTATTATCGTGAAGAGAAATTTCATTTTGTTTAAATTTTTTCCCTTTCCATTTCTTCCCTAGTATTTTGCCTTCATTTCATCGTTGTAAGTAAGTGTCACCGCCCCTAGGTAGCCATCAGTCAGTGCAGCGTATGCGTCTTCAGCTTCATCACTGATCTGATTGCAAATTAAATTGTTTCAAGAGTAGCGTGGACAATTCCCAAATAGCGCAACAATTAGCGACAAATTTTAAAACAGCGACTAAAAATGCGTTCACTTCACGACTTCACGTTTCTTTAGGTAACCTATTGGTTCCCATTATTGTAAAGATTTAAATTTTACATAAAAGTGCTTTCAATAATTAAAGATTGAAAAACAAAATGAAATGCTATTTTCGCTTGTGTTTTGGAATTTTGGAGAAATAATATCTACTTTACAAAGTTCAGAATTATAATTAATTTTAAGTTCTGTCATGTATTCCTAAATAAAAGAACAAATTTTTCTACTGTAAACATTTTTTTAGAAAAGCGCTGGGAAGGAACAGGTCATACAGTAATTGCATCATCGAATGCAAATTCTCAGATATATTTTAGTAAGTGCTCGAATTTGTTAGTCGTTTTGTATTTATCTCTACCGCCCTGTAAACTACAGTTTAATTAAAAAAATCTTTTTAAAATAACAATAGTTCTTAGCTCTATATTTGAAGACTGAAACTTTTTTGATAATAGAATCAAATAAATCAGCAGCAAGAATTATTTAATGAAAATAATACATAATTAATAAGGCTAACTTGCTTTGTTTATACGGAGTGGTTCCTCTTTTCACTGCTTACTCCCTGTTATGGATTAAAAACCATATTGTTCGGTCTGGAACATACAACATACATTTGGAATATATGTCACAACATACATTTGGAAAAAACATACATTTGGAACATGGTTGCTTACTGTTGCTTATTCAGCATGACATGAAATCTACCTCAAATTAGATCATTCGTCATTTAATGGTACTTAATGCCGTCGATGGAAGCAAATATTCGCTCCTATTTTAAAAATATTTTACTAATTTTGCTGGAACTGTTGCAAAAATTGACAGCTGAAATAATAATTTTAGATCTGAAAAATTTTAGAAATGGACTGATTATTTAGAACGGCTCTTTTATTAGCATACTAATTCAGTTTAATTCCAATCGTACAGTGTTCAGAATTTTAAGAACTCATATATTTTTCTTATTCTTAATCTACCAACTATCAGATATAAACTATACGATTCAGTGATACTAAGAAATGAAGGATGTGTAGTTATCCAACTGAAACTGTCGACATAAAGAACTCTTGGAGCATCTTTTCGACTATATTATATCAATCAGTTCAGCAAGCATGCATGACATTTTTTTCTATGATGTAAACTTCAGTATTTACTAAGGGAACTATATTCTAGACGAATTTCTTGGTGATCGGTTGATAAGTTCGATGCGAAATCCTGAATATATTCCACCAAGTGATAGCAATCTCAACACAAACCCGAGCAGTAACCGGAGTAATTCTGGCAGTAACATGTCATCTGCTGCAACAATGCGGACATCTTCCTATGTGTTACATTCATGCACAAACGCTGCAACTACCGCCGATTCATATTGACTGATTGTTTTATTCAATTCATATTCTTTGATCTGTCTATTACTAAATGATTCTGTTGTATCCATCAGTTTCAAAATATGTAGAATTTCTATGGAATAAATGTTATTTGCTAAAATTCGTTCTTTAATTAACTATAAAAATAGAAAGTTTTTCTTAAATTGTTCAATATCTAATCTTTAATAGCTTAATATTTAAATTACAAATATGGAATTGTGAAAGACGGAAATTTTCAAAGCAAAGATTTTAGATAAATTTCAAAAATTAGATGACGGAGATAATGAAATTGTGCAAATTATATGAGGGCTGTTTGGTGGTTCAGAACCAACAAAAGAGGCGAGATACCCAACGGGGATTGAAGCTTATTTACTTAAGCACTTCTACTCCTAAACCATCATAACAACATTAGCGACTTCTTTCTTCATCCTTTTCACCGTCACAATTACTTCTTCCAGTAATGGGCTTCGATTTATTTGTGAAAGCAATGTATCCTGTTCTCCTACCTACTTTTCTCATTTTTTTTCTCTATCTTACTATAGTCTTTCCGAAGTTGTCTGAACTACATAGTTGAGAACTAAGCGGGAAAAATATAAAATATAATTATTTTTCCACTGAACATGGCTTATCAACAATATTACACGAGATGATGATTGAAGGATGAAAAGAAGCATAACTTTTTCAGTATACAAAAGGATGCTAAATGGTAAAACTAAGTGATATAAGGGAAAAAGAACTTACTGTACATTGGACAGGAAATGAATAAATATGAAAAAAAATGACACCTGCTTATGTTTATGTTTGTACATATCTATTTTATGTGTTGCTGCATAAATTTTTGATATTTGCTAGTGTTTGGGACTTGCATGTGTCTTTACATTCCGAGTTACCTTGAGGCACCCAAAAAAAAGATGCCATTCGTCCTCGACGATCGGTCACTTGAAAAACTGTCAACATTTTACGCTTCCATGCTCAATTTCAATTTCGATTTTTTTTCAAACAAATTTTCAAGCTAGAAGGATAATGTAAAAAGTACTTATTGCGTCGGTTTCTAAAAATCATGAATTTTTGATATGACAGCACAAAGAGAAAGAAAGCTTTCCCTTGGAAATGGCGATAATAAGTAAGCTCACAAGTTTTTAACTTGCCCTTTCTGATTAATTCTACATTCAGCTTAATTCGTTTTCTATTTTATCATGGATTTGATCTAATTATCAACAGTTTAATAGCTGGATAATTTATATATTGGCCTTATTCTATGGACAATTGTAATAAATTTGTTGAATATTTAGATGGTTTGTTTATTTCTGATGAGACTATAAGTGTAAAAGAAGCATAAAAACAAATTTCTTAAACAAATGGTAATTTCACATTCTGTTGTCTTAATGATGCAGTTAGCAAAAATCTGCCAATATATGTACCATCGAAGGTATAAATCTGTACAAAAATCGCAAACAAATCTTCTTCGCAAAAGCACTTCCTGATCTTGTAACTGTTCATTTTCTCCAGATAAAAGACTGAAATAAAATAGAATTTGAAAAATAATCTTTTATACCAATGACATGCTGATTTAAATTACAAAATCATAAAAAACATCAGTCGATATTACAACATCGAATCATTTTGGTCTAGTTATATCTGATCCTTTTTCTTTTGATTTTTTTTATCATCATTTCCCTGATTTTAGCTTTGATTTCAATCGCTCATTTTATGATCTCAATTGCGCTCATTTTATGATGTCAACTGCTAAAGGTCTGAAGCATCAGTAAAAACTAATTTAAACATTTAAATTTAACTAATAGAGAACTGCAAATAATTGTTACCACTATTAAAATTGACATCTACTTCATTCTAGCTGATTCAAGTGACGAAAACTTCATAGTGTCTACGTTTGTCTCATGGAAATTATATATTCCAATTGATTTTTAAAAAGCTGAATAAAGAGAATGATCAACAATGCTAAAAATTTTTTGAGAATAACTACAAAACTGCGGTTTAGTGACTCGAACAAAGAGAATAGATGCGCTTGTAGATTTTGATTATCGGATAATATTTAACTAGAAGTGGGCGGGAAGCGAGAGGAAAGCGCAATAGTTGGGTTACAATTGAAATATAACCGGGTAAGGTCACCGACTTTTGCCGGAAATGTTTGATTGTCGACATATAGCTGTTAACAGATCAATAGCGTTCATGAAAGTAGTTAAATGAAGGGATAGTTAAAAGTACATAGTGCACCATGGGGATAAATGGGACATTCAAGGGATTTGTCGACTGTCAGAGGATTGCCGAGAACGATGAATATCAGTCAGTGACTGTCTGTTCAATTCACAAATTTTTCACATTACTCAGCCGTAAATTGCTTTTCTATTATTATTCATCATCGCCAGCTTGCCGAATTATCAAGGAGGTTAGGGAGGTGAACAGAATTAGCTATATCATTGGATGAATTTATATCGAAGAATACATTAAATAACAAAAAGTAGTAATCATCAAATGATTTATTTTAATAATATTTCTTACATAATATTTTTATTGTTGTAAAATTTTCTTACTTTTGTAACTTTCATAACAAAATATTTTGATAATCAATGTAATGGATTTTGGAAAAATAACATTTTCGAGAATTCTGGCTTTCATAAAAAATTATCTTCCAACGGTTGTATACTTAAAAAGAACTGATCTGCTGAAAACTCTAATATCCGAATATTTTTTTAAATCTATGATCTGATCATGAAAATATTCTTCGATTCAGATCAATCAGTCAACGTATTTCAAAAAGTTTGTCGTTTATAAGGCTGGTCCGGAATAACTCATGTTTACATAAACTTCTACAGGTAAAATTTTTGTGGCAAAAAAAACTTCATGCTAAATTTTGGTTAGACATTAGGAATCCAAATAAAAAATTTTATACTAAGTGTCATTTATGAAGAATAACGCATTAGAATTTGGATTGTTAAGTCTTATTACAGTAGCGGTTCTATGGAGCTAGAACTCGAATAAATAAGCACCAATCAAAGAAGGTAGCAATACAAAAAATGAGGCTCCCATAAATTCAGCAGCCAAAAAATAGCATGAATAATTAAATTAAATTCTATGTAAGCAACTATTTACTGAATATTGACTACAGCTATCTCCCAAATTTTTCTCCACACAAAAAAAAGAAGCCACTAATTGATGCCGGAAAATAAATCAGATGTTCGCCTGGTTTCAACGCTGTTTATTTAGCGTGTTAGTTATCTGCATCGTTATAGACGGAAGGCAAAATTCCAAAAAAGAAGAAAAAATGAATACGATCCATTCCGGCGAAATTAAGTTTAGATAGCATAACAAAACAACGATATATTTGATCAAGGTGCTCAAGGCAATCTATAATTTTTTCAGTTTCACAAACACTACAACTTCAACTTATTAGCTTAAAAGAACTTTATTATACGAATCAAATAAGAACAGTTTTATTTTGCACTCTAGCGAGATATTCATCGAAACAATTCAAGTAGAGGTTGATATTTTGAAAAAAAATTCAGTGATTTGCAGATCTTACCAATATTATTCATATTATCTTTTGATCGATTAAATTCGGACAAAAACGGTTAAAACTATCTGTTCCTACAAAACTTATTCACAGATTTTAAAGGCAAATTATTCCACTTTTTCTCTTACAAACCTTCAACGTTTTTCTTAAAGTTTTATGCTTGAAATTCGTAAGACTTAAGAACATGTGGAATTTTATACCTAGAAGGGAGGAATTAAATATGCAAAAGATTTTCATATCTAATTTGATTAACTTCTTATTTTTAGCTTCTGGGTCAAAACGGGTGAACAGATAGTTTGAAGAAGGATTAATTGGAGAAAAATGAGCCAGACAGATATTCAAACGAAGAGTGTTAGAAAATGATTCGATTCTAAGAAAGTATTGAACTTCATAAATCATCACTCTTATCGCTCACTTCTAGCGTTCAAATGCAAAAATTACTATTCAGAATTTCCTTAATTGTATTCCTTACAAACTGCTTTATATTTGCACATTATCATGGTCTAGATTTTCTAAGGCAAAGTAAGGAGAAACTTCCTATGTTAGAAATAATATTTAGAAGTCATTTAACGGTGATCCAAGTCTAGTAGCAACACGTGGTTGTTATTGTTACTAGGCCGCGATAAGTCTTAAAGTTGTTGGATAATTGGGGCGGGAGTGCATCTGCGATCCAGGTTTTCTAAGCTGGAGTGAAGAGAGGGAATGCGAGAGGGTAGGGAGAGTAGAATCGAACAAGGTGGAGTTTTTTTATTATATATGGAGTGTTACCAGAGAGTAGTTCAAATTACACAGTCGTAATTACAGGAGTCATGAAAATCATAATCCTTCTATTAAATGTGCAGTTCGTATCTCATTTTGCTTATTTAGCTTCAGATCGTCGGTCTTTCTAAATCAAGATGGAGTTACCTAGATCACTCGTAAAATTAAAAGAAACGAAACGTTTATCCACTCCAACACGGAAAGCAATAAGGACGTTAACGTCGATGTCACTATTGAAACACTAAATATAACTAATAACTTATTCCACTATCGTTTTCATTAGTTTTTTTTAGATATCTGGTTATTGAACAGTTTTATTTGTTGCCAAGATGTCAAATATACTGGTTTGATTATTTATATGAATGTTGTATTTGATTGAATGGGAAAACGACGTAATAAGAACAAAACCGATGGAGAAGATTTCGCTGTTTTTTCCTCCATTTCACACAAAACTGGTATCTTTTTTTTTTCAAGACGAAAGCCCTCATTAGGAGTTTCATCTTGCATTGCAGTCTTTGACTGCGTAAAAAAATGAATGGTTTAAAAGTTAGAAGGACCAGTAAGAGTTAGCTTCGAAGATCTTTTTTTTTTTGAATTTAAAAGTTAAGCTATTAGCCATGGTGACTACTTTTTGAAGTAGACTGTCATGTAAATTTGCTTTCTTCTTATGTCATTAAGTAAGTGCAGCAAAGAATGATGGACTTATCAAAAAAGTTCTCTTGAAAGAGAATGAAGTCTTTGTCAGTTAGTAATAGTAATAATATCTGAAAATGCAAAAAGACAGCGTATGTTTTGCTTCTGCCTTGGAATTTTCCAATAAACAAGACTTTATATAATATTAAGAGTACAAAGCGGACATCATATGTTACACTTCTTTATTCGATTCATAAATTTACCGATATGATATATAAAACTTCAACACTAATTATACAAGTTCCGCAATATTCAACGTGTTTTTAGTAGAAGTAGATATTGATGACAGTGATGGTACATCTTTGACATTGGATCATGATCTGAATAGCATTACCGGTAAGGATTTCAAGAGTTTACGAAAATCCAAATTGAATGAAATAAGCCAAATTAGAATTTGAAAGTTGATGCACTATTGCATTTATATTTTTTTTTATCTTACACGGAATAAAAATACGTAGATTTTAGCTTTGGTTTCAAGTTCAGTTGTTGCGCAGCTGTCTTACTATGATAAGAAAAAAAATCGTTTTGTTTTTTTTTTTCTGTAAGATAAAATATAAACTTCTTCACTGGAGTTATCTATCATATAGCATATTATTATATGCTTTCAGATGAAGATTTAAATGATGTAGTGACTCCATCCGATCAGCTAGATAGTTTTCTTGATAAGGCTACCAACAAAAAGTAAGAATCGATGGAGTGAAGGAATTTTACATTTCGAGTAAAATGTGTCATTAACAATTTTCGTCTGCAATTTTTTTTCATTTGAAGGGCTTAATATAAAATTGCTCAAAAATGCGACAATATTTCACATTTTATGCTTAAATTGAGATAATTTTTTAAATTTTTTTTTCCATTGTTACTTATTAAAAAAGCTTTCATATTTAAGCGTATCCGTCCGCTTAGCTGCAATGGGTAATATCAGAACTCTATTAATTGAGCGGTACATAGCTATGGATCTGGAAAAGTGGACTGCTATCTTAATAGATATTACTGATAAAGCTTTACGAAAAACTGATGAGGAAGTAGAAATTGCTATATCTCTCTCCGTCTTAATCTCTATTCAGTTTGGTCAGTTTTTTTTTTTCAGTTTGGTCAAATTGTATAATTTCGAAATTAGCAAGTGATTCTTTTTACAAGTAGATTTGATTATAAACTGGCAAGAGAATTTTCTAAAACTATTTATCTATTAATTTCAGGAGAAAAGATTGCCAGTGAAATGGAACCGGTCGTTAGGTTTTTATGCCAACTGTGCATAGATCCAGCGCGAAACGTTCAACTACGTAGCCAATGTGCACGTTCGCTGGCTCTTTGTACGTTCCTATGCTTCGAACATCCAACATCAATTCTGGCATCCGTTACTGCATTACGGTCTGTCTGGTTTATTGAGAAGTCAAATTCTGCTTCTGTAAAGCTATTTTGCGCCGCGTTATCAGGGTGGTCTCTATTAATCCATCATGTAAGAATGAATTGTTTGAAGCAAGAAGAATTATGTATTAGTTAATAAAATATAAACTAATGGATAATTCTTAATTTCTCACTTTTTCTTTTACTTAGTGGAAGTCAGGATTGTATTTCTTTATTTGGCCAAGCGTAAATCATGCAGTATAACTACATACTAAATTTTGCTGTTGGAGATTTATAGTAAAATTCTTGAAGTCATTTGGATTATTCTATTAATCAGATTATTGGCAATTTGGTCGTAAACAGTAAATTATACGTATAATTTAACTCATGCTACTTATCCGTCTTGTTTCGTCAAATGAGATTGATGCTTCCGCCGTATGATTTCTAGGTAGGACGAGAAGCTTTGAGAGTTGCATTGCTGGATGAACCCAAGTTATCTACGTTTCTCAGTGGTACACAGGTAATCATAATTACATGGTACCTGATATATTTTCACGTTTCGTTGAAAACTCCACCCTTAATAAAACTAATTAAAACTATAAAGCGTCTGTTACTTTATCATATTCATTAAAGCTGGAAATGAGATTAAGTGCTGGTAAAGCTTTAACAGTTTTGCATGAAGCTGCTGTCATGACTTTCGGTGATAAATATCGATTTCCCAACCAGCAGCACATTCTGGATATTTTTACGAATTTGATAACTGATTCTTTAAAATTTCGAGCCAAGAAAGATCGAAAAGTACAAAAGCTCACATTCAGGCAGATGTATACATCAATAAAGGTAATCTCACTTAATCATTTTGTATTTTGAAAAGTGGATTTTGGCTTTAAGGAACATTAAATGTAACCTATCTTTGGCCTACCGAATTTATGTTTGAGCATTGAACATTGGATTTCAACCAATAGATCTTCTGTGTGTTGACGAGTTTTTCACTGAGCCTTAGTTATAAGATTTAAACTAAGGGATGATATCTCAGTTACTGTTTGGAAGATGAAAGAGGACTGAAAAGACTGTGAACGTTAATTTGCTATAAGATAGTCGAATTTGTTACAGGAACAGGAAGCGCCAGTATTTGATATAAAATTTGGCAATGAAACACTTAGTATAAAATCTTGTAGAAAGAAACTCTTATACGAATATATATGTGGCGTTTTACACGGCAACATAAATTCCCATCTCAAAATGAATCCAATTTTAAGACAGCAGTTCGATTTAGGACCGACGACTGAAATATTTCCAACAAAAATGCAAAAACAACAACGGGTAATTCCACATTTCTTTAAATTTGTTCACTTAAGCAACATTAGCAAATCTTGTTTGTGGTTTTGTTGCAGGTTCCCATACAAAATGCAATCAACAAAACAAGGGATTTGAAGCGGTCAAAGCAGAGAGACAAACGCATCGTATACTAACTTTTAGTTATAAAAAACTATATTTTCATTTGACTCCCTTATTATTAGTTAACAGGATAAATTCAAATTTAGAAACAAAATTTGTTCTTTGTGTCGCAGGCACATTCTTTTTCTAGATACTTCTCTGTGCATATCCTTTTTTTCATCGTCTTCTGAAAATCACAGTGAATTCTGGAACTCTTATGTAACAGTATACGCCAAATATGAAATCGAATATTATCGATGTAGTGAAAATTGTTTTGAAGCCGCTCACAAGTTCTTCTAGTTATGTCTTCTTATTTAAAAGACATTTGCAATCGATAATATACAGGAGAAACTGTGACGAAATTCGGGATTTGTTATCAAATTAAAAAATTAAAAAATTCATAAGTACTGTAAAGTAGTATACTCAGACTTAAATTTACAATATATATTTTATGAAACATTATATGCGCATAATGTCATAAAATATCAACTTCCCTTTATATCAAGCAATCGGAAATTGTTAGAAAAGAAATATACCACGGTTTTTTTTCTCTTTTTTTGAGCGAATTCGGACATTTGAAAATTGAATTTTGGATTCCTCAAAACGTATCAAAAAAGTATTCATATTTCAACAAAATTTTTTAACCAAAATGCTATGAACCCAACTGTGACATGTTTCAACAAAAAAAATTTACCTTTTTCAAACCCAAGCTATAATCGTTCGTAAACAAACCCTGCAGCAAAAGGCATGCTTTACAAAGCTTCTGCGACGACATGCAGCTGCATCTAAAATCCAGATAATTGATCATTATCTTCGGTTGTGGATGTCAATAATGATAATTCTGCACTGATATACAACTCACCTTTCACATGTGGTCAGTGTGGGGAGAAAAATATCACTGCGAGCAGAAATTGCCTCACCGGATTTTATTAAATCCAAAATCGTCCTTGGCTGCAGTCTTTCCAACTTTTTGACATACTTCCTGTAAGAAAAATTGTGTTATGCGTGCCAAACTATCACTTTAGTTAGGTATGGTGTTATCGTGAATTAAATTTAATCAAATATATACCTTACATAATTGCGGAAAGAATCAGGCGCATATTTACATTCGGTAGAAAAATAGTCCAGCCTATTAAAGTGTGCGTACATAACAATATCTTTTTCGAAGACGTATTTTAAAGGTTTCATCCGGGGTAAACAGCCTCCCAATCCTGAAAAGATAGCTTATCCAGTTCCAGAAATATGCCACAGAAAATTTTTGAGCAACATCGGAAGTTAGTGTTACTAATAAATCTTATCAAAAATTTTTGGACGTCAATGCGACGACTCTAATTTTTATTGACATATGAACACGTGAAATAGTGTTTTTGCACATCTATCTACAGTCCCAGTTTTGCAGCAACTCTTTAAATAACATCCATTCAGTACCCATTAACCGCGCTATATGTAATTAAGAACTAACATTTGTACAAAGCTTTTCAATACCCAATGTTTGATTAGTTTAGTTAGAACAAGGTATTTTATATCATACTTTTGAAATTCATTTACAAATTAACCAACTACTATCTGGACCTATAATAATGTCGGTACACCGTTGTAATCGCGCCATATCGCCTCGCAAAATGTTAAGTAACACTGTCTCTGCCACATCATCAGCATTATGTCCTGTTGCAACAATATTTGCCCCACACTCAAATGCACCCCTAAAATACAAATTGGAATGCTTACTTGGGATGAATTTTCCCAAACCTCAGGATAATAACTAAATCCAAAAAAAAGATATAATCTTGCTTCCAACAATGTGAAGATCAAACCATGGGAAAATTACAGTGAGAGAAGGCTAAAGAAAAAGGAATAGATCATTCCAAGCATAACGTCACCTGTCTAAAGCACGTCTTCGAAAAACACCACAAAAAGTACAATTATTTTTAGCACCAATCGCCGATACTATTTCATCCATTGTCCAACCATATAATTGTTTATAATTCATTACTACCAACGGTAGTCCATAATCATTTCCATTTTTTTCGACAGTTTTTAGTGAATCATCGCGATAACCCTAAAGGCACAAAGAATTGAATCTCACTGTGCTTAAAAATTCAGTAGTTCGCGCACTCAATTCAAAGCCTCTTTTCAAAATCAAAATTTCGCCCGCGTTTTCCACTTCCAAGACCGACAAAAGCGCTCGTTTAGCGAACCCTCAGTTGCCCACATATGATAATAGCAATCTACTTCGCTTTTATCCGCACTATTTCGCTGTTACAAAAAATTTTCAGTAAAAACTCAGAAATTTTTAGCTGAAAATACCAAATTACATGAATGGAGCATTGCATTCCGACGAAATACCTGTACACGGATTTCGAAAATATTAATCGAGGAAAAAGTACTGTAATTCCTTCATCGATTGAAAGCAGGATGATGTCCAATCCATAACCATGCTTCTGATTCAATTTATTTAACACATGAATTAATACCGTAGAATCTTTACCACCTGATGCTCCAATAGCAATTTTCTTACCCTTGCCAAACAGACCGTAAGTTTTAATCACATCATGTACTTCCTGCAGCAAAAAAAAAAAACAATAATTCTAAATAAAACCAATATTACTCTTCAAAATAGTTGCTCGTTCTATAATTCTTAATTTACAATTATCTAGTTCCAAATCCTTCCCAACCGTTTATCACACAAGAATTTTACTTAATTGCATATAGTTCTTCCCAACTTTAGCTCACTACATGACCGAAAGCACCACAATGTAGAAAACTTGTACATTAGGAGCGATACAAGTTCATCGATTTAGACACAATGAAGGTGAAGGTACAATAAAGAAATTTTATTGAGCCAGAATATTGTCAGGATCTGGCAATCTTCAGTACCGTTAATTCTGCTAGTTAAATGAATGGTACAATTCTGCTTTTAAGAAAAAAAAACCATTCCTAAGAAAAAATTACAATTCTTATTGGTAACAGTTCGTTAACCTCGCATTCTTTTGCGTATTCAATGCATGAACTCCATAAAACCAATTAACACCTTTATTGCTGATACTCTTTCAATACTGAAAGAACCAAAATAACCATCTTTATCTAGAGCTCGCATGATTAGGACAACTTGACCTTCCTTAACCATATATTTTTATTAACTGAGCCATTAACACTCTATTTTTATTGATGGAGCAGTTAACTCTGTCTACGCAAAATTATGACGAATTCAATAAGATATCATAATAAACATTTTCTATTGCTCTTTCCTTCACTGTAATTCGTTCTATCATCGTTATATTTAATAACACATAAAAAAAAAAAAACATTACAATCAGCATGCAACGGATTCCCAAATGAATGAGGTCATGTCCAGGGCATCGAAGGTGAATGATAATGCTGTTTTCTAAAAGTGTATATCTAATTTACCGTTTCAAATGCGTCAGTGAAACACATGACACAAGCAGGTTTACCATCCTTTGATCTCTTCACAGAAGCGGATGCATCACACTGCCAACATCGTACCATGGCGTATTCTAAGAGAATATAATCCGTTAGCGAGTTAGGATACAGCATAAAATGTTACCAAATCATAATTAAGAATTACAAATCCTCATTCCAAACTTCCAAACATCAAACATCAGCAGAAATTCACGTACTCTGAACTTCGAATATTCCATCAAATTGAAAGCAAGCCGACTTATACAAAAAAGCCGCATTAAATGCATCACCTTACAAAAAAGTGTATTTCATGCATGACTCAATTTCACACTTGTTACATATCCTAAAAATCAAGTAATGAGACAACAAAAACTATTGCCTTGTTAAATTCCCTATTCATTCCACTATAGCGCTACAATCTAGAGATGTTCAGTTTCAAAAACAATGAATTATAAATATGAAAGATTCGAAATTTAAAAGATAGATAATAGACAAATTGTTCCCATGAACGATTTGGAAAGCATACGACCGGTTGATCGAGTATTTCAACATGAACATGAAAATACACAGTTTATATTCAAAATCACTCGCAGATATCTTTTTTTATGCTCAAATTCAAACTATGTAATACGAGACTGAAGCACTGGTAAAAAAAAATATAAAAAATATGCAACAGATTAAATGTACCGGAAAAATGCAGTGAATAGAATACTGAATGTCCAATTTCACATGTTAAAACGAATGGGTCAGTATCTAGCTGGATTTCCAGTATGAACAAAAACTCACCAGCGAATTTTCAATATTATTCATTTTTTTCCTTTTTAAATGCCTATCGGAAATGACTGGTCTGCCGATACTAACAACCTATATTCAAAAATTACAAATAAAAAAAACAAACTAGGTGCGCTGCCTGGCGTGAAATTCAAATAACGTAAAATTACCAATTGTGATTTAAAACACCACGGAACTTGAAAAAGTCATGAAGCACCAAGTAAATTAATTTGCAGTTCTAAGAAAACAAAAAATGAATATTTGAGAAAAGAATTGGTGTAAATTAGAATATCAACATTAAAAAAAGCATCAGAAATTCCAACTGTCGAAATTAGGGAAACTGCTCGAAGAGTTCGTCTAAATTAAAAACAATCCGACCCAAACATGACCAAAAAATTTTTAATAGGAATATAGAGACAGAGATCAAACCACCGATGAATGTTTTTCATACAGAGTACGATTTCCCTGATTTTTTAAGTCGAAAGTCCAAAATAAATCTCACCATTATCACTATGCTATACATAGAATACTACCTAGACATATACTTGAAAGACAGATGTTCGCAAAACAGTAGAGTACAAATCCAAAAAAATAATTGAAGCAAATAAAGATTCATGAAAAACAAAAGCAATGAAGAAAACAAACGATTTGAAAATTAAAAAAAATTTTGTAAAACTACAATTGTGTTCGGATTTCACAGTTAAAATATCTGAAAATTTAGTCATAAATAGTGGCAACATGAAGCCCACTTCGAATTGATCCTTGTAGTGTTTTGCGAAATTTTGAAAGCATCCAACTGAGAATCTAGATGTACACCTGCTTCGTACTGCCTCTTCAACTGATATGCTAATTCCAAAAATGCATTATCCACATTTAAATTGGTTTTTGATGATGTTTCAATGAATATGCACATACCATGTGTATTTGCTAATTTTCTACCCTCATCTCGTTCCACAAGACGTTCGTTTTCAAGATCCGCTTTCGTTGCTAAAAACCAATTGTGAAATAATTTTTTGCACGAATACACTAATCCCTTATGATTATTTATTAACAAATTATATTGTCTGCTACTTCTCTTTAAATTTTACCAAATATTATAAAATGTTCAGGATATATGTAAGAACGTAATGTGTCGAATAGTATCGGTCCAGTATAAGTCGCATCAGAAAATTCAGGATCAGTCATTATAGTTACAGGGTTAGAGTTCACCAGAATAACAGCTTACAACTTTGAGTTCCTGAATAGTCAAATTCACATGCTTGGCCTATTTGCTCCTATTACTACTACAGATTTTATATTCGTATACTCCGGCATAATTAAAACAACAACCCTTACTTGAACTAAGTTATTTAACAAACCTACCTACAAGTACTTTGCAAACATTTGGTGCAGCAAATTTTGATACATCATCTAGCCAACGATGGAGTGAGTCAAAAGACTGACGACATGTCAGGTCATAACATAGCAGGATACCATTTGCAGATCTGTAACAAATGAACTCTCAACAAATAACACTAATTTATACTAAAAATATTGAGGGAAAACAAACTGAACTTTTTAAATAATCTGACTTCGATTAGCTTCCACTTTTTCATGCTAATCTCTGCTTAGTGTTCTACACTCTGCTATTAGCAGAAAAACTTTCACGGTTCTTTGATTCGAAGATTATAATACAATAAAATGTGAGATGGTATATTCTTATACCCTATCATTCTTCATCAGAAGGAAGTGATACACTTATAATTTCAACAATTATACTAACCTATAATAGCTTTGGGTAATCGTGCGGAATCTTTCTTGACCACCAGTATCCCAAATTTGCAATTTTACACGTTTACCTTCGATAATCAGTGTTTTCATCGAAAAATCAACACCAATTGTCGTTCCTTGTCTTTCGATGAATGTTCCATTTTTGAACCTTCAGTAGTTCACAAATGCATCAATTTCAATTAAATTCAATAATATACATTGAATATTATTTAATAAAGAAGAAAGAAGCAGTTTACTAGAAGATATTCCTATACTAACAAAGCTTCCTTTCGAATACTATGCCTGATTAACAACAATATTCGTATAATTTCCATCATGAAGTATATGTCCTGAATGCTATAAAGAATGCTACACAAAACAAAAAATAATGGGACATGGATGCATTACTGGTTAAGGAGATTTTTAATAATATGAAACCGTTATTTTTAAAATTCCAACTTAGTCGCAAAAATCTCGTATACCGCAAATTCCTGGCTTAGTACAAATTTCCCTCACTTTTTATTAAACTCTTCCATGAGCAGCATTTCTTCACAGCAATTAGTGAACTACTTTTTCAGACCCTTCCAGAGCAGTATAAGTAATATTACCTCCCTTCATCACTTGGACGGTGTTTCAATATTAACAAAATTTAGACATCTATTATACTCAGAATACTGAAGTACCCAAAAAATGTGGGAAATAATTACCAGAAACAAAGTTTGTTTTAACATCCTCCGGAAATTACAGAAGTTTCTAATTGTCAAAAATCATTTCCCAAATCAGTCAGTAATCACAAAATCCATACACTGCTTGAAAATGTTACAAAATACCTTTGTACGACACATGTTTTACCCACACCCATATCACCGATTAGAACTATTTTAAATAAAAAGTCGAAGGAATCATCCGTTTCCATTACGAAGCAGTCGGTTACCAATTTCCTGAATTAAAATATGATGCACATAAATAAAACTACGCATAAAACAAATAGGATTGGAAGAACAGTTTGTTCTGCTTTATAAAAACAGCATATGCTAGAATCCAACACCGAAACCAAAAATAAAAAGACTTCCAGAAACTCCAATTATTCCCAGTATTCCGTTATCATAGGTCATGGAAATGCGAAAGATTAAGTCTAAAACTTATGCAAGTATCCAGCTTGTGAGAGTTCTCAATTTGATTATTACTTCTTTATAAAAGTACTAGTAATCAGAAACCGTAGTTTTTTTAGTCCTAGATTTGATCATTCCGCACTTTCATGGATGGCCAGAAATAAAAAAGTAAAATATCTGGTCGTGAAAAATAATGCCTATCAATTCAATATATATCATCTGGATCTGCAATACTTGTAAAGATTTATGCAGTCTTTTGTATAAATTTAGAAGCAATTCAATAAAACCTTTTCCCATTTCAGTCTTTTTTTCCAACAAATATTGTTTCAGTAATATTATAATAGTTATTTCCTGTTCAACTAAGACATCATATTTGAACACACTATAATACATACTTGAAACAGGATTTGTTGTAAATGGTGAGTATACTGCAGACTGGCATTTTCCTAGCCGTTTCTGCCTTAAAATGCACCACAAAATATGCCAACCCTTAACTCTCCACGCCACCTATCAAAAAATATGTACATCCCATCCACATCTCAATTAGAGAAATGTGTCAGGACCATTAAGCAGTTATAACCTACAGTGTTACTCTGATCAGGACGTATGAAAATGGAAGTCTCCCTTAATTTGCTCTTGGGTACTCAGTCGCTATGAACAAACAGTGATTATTGACTGGCATCTGTTTTTAACATGGAATGCTCGTGTATCTATTGAAAGAAATAATAAGGATTAATAATGAAAAGATGAACTACTGTCACCAGTGGGTCGTTACTCTTCTCCATCGCATGGTAGCCATCTTGGCGTTTTTTTGATAGCTAATTTATCCTTCACTTCATTGTTCCCTCTTTCTCATGCTATATACTGTACTGTTTTCATTAGATTAACTTTGAAATAACCGCAAAAAGTCTGCGCACAAAGCAAACATACGTATATCTGCTTGCATTTATGTAGTTGTTCATCCGATTGCGGAAAAAAAATGAATGGAAGTGAGGTCGGTCTGCGTTGCATGCTGCTATATCAAAGACTAAGCAAGTGAGAGGCGTCCGGTGATGTTGTGGTTTCCTTGTTCTTCATTTTATCTTTGTCATCATGCATGCTCTCGTCTCCTTTAATATGTCATTTTTTTCATGGGCTAGTTCCGCATCTTCTTCTGCACCGACTGGTCAGTTTTAGCCCTACAAAAGAATTCTAAAGAATTTTTTGTTTCTTTTTTCGGTATATAATTTTCTTTTCTATGATGGTATTTCATTTCTGATCTTGATTCTGCTAAATTTTTTGGTTGCAGTTGATTTCGAACGCTTAGGACAGCTAGATTGCAGGGATTCCTAAGAAAAATTATCTTTTTACTTAATATAGGCAAGACTTTTTGCCGCATTTCGTACTCGATGAACATTTCTGAATTTTCAAATGAATTTCATCTTGTGGGGGAAATTTTTTCCATTCATCCATACCATCTCTTCAGCTGCTGTAAGTTTTATTGCTTTCATCAGAGTGTATTTAACAACATTTGATACGGACTGGAAATCAGTGTCGTCAGCTGTTTTCTGTAGATCTTCGCTCAGATATTTTTTTTTGAATTGGACGTTGTAATGACTAAGAACAAAACGATTACTGTTCCCAAATATCCATTGCTAATTATTGATCTGTACAAGTTTCATCGTTCTGTTTCTTTTTTCGAAATGTTTCATCATTTTTTTGGTAATGAACAGATTTACTTAGAATAGAATGGCATACTAGCATCATCATGCGCTTCAGTTTGATCTCGCTTTTACCTTTAATATTTTTATTGGTAGTGATTTATTTTTAAGGTTTAAGGTGCTGTTCAAGGAATACAAGACGAGTGTAATGGAAGGTGTGGATCCAGACACTCTGCTGGAATGGCTCCAAACGGGAGTCGGCGATGAACGAGATATTCAGGTGATTGATATATGCCTACATATGATTTTCCATTGTACAAAATTAGAATTTCTCATTATTTAGAAGCAATAAAGATAGATGAAGAAATATTGAATTTCAGTTAATGGCACTGGAACAGCTTTGTATGCTCTTGTTGATGAGTGACAATATTGATCAATGTTTTGAAAGTTGTCCACCGAGAACTTTTCTTCCTGCTTTGTGTAAAATATTTCTTGATGAAACAGCTACAGAAAATGTTTTGGAAGTATGTGTTTACCACATCCTTGAAATTGTGGTTTGGAAGTTTTCGAAAACAAATGATTCCAGATAGATAAGGGGATTCAATTCTAAGCGGAAAGATGCTATTTCTCATTAATTAATAGTTTTGCATAAGAAAGTAAAGATCTAAGTTAAAAAATATTTAAATGGTATAAAACTAACTAAGTCTAAAAAATCAGAGTTGAATTTTGTAAGTAAAAACTACGCAGGAATTGGAACCAGGTAACTAAATCAACGGAATATATGAAATACTATTCACAAGAAAATGGCGAGAATCATTTTGTAGCCGTTAGATCTGTTCACGATTATTTCCTAGTCGGTTTAATTGAGATTATTTAGTGAATTTTCAAGACTGAATAATATAAATTTAGGTCACTGCACGTGCTATAACGTATTATCTAGATGTATCGAATGAATGCACTAGGCGAATAACACAAGTGGATGGTGCTGTCAAAGCCATCTGTAATCGATTGGCAGTTGCAGAAATGAGTGATCGTACAAGCAAAGATCTCGGTAACACATTGCACTACGTAGTAGCATTAAATTGAAAGTGTGTGGAATTAAAATGTCAAATTACGCTAAAGATTTTGTAATAAGACATCTATTTATTTCACTTTGCGCCACACTGTTACATGTTTAGAAAACTGAAAGAAATGGGAAAGGTTAGTTAAGATAATTCGATCTAGGTGGTGAAAATATTGTTGCATGTTCAGATATTTTTTAAACTTTTCTGTTTTTTCCAGCCGAGCAGTGCGTGAAATTACTCGAGCATATTTGTCAAAGGGAAACGTCTGCAGTATATGATGCTGGAGGTTTACAGTGTATGTTGACTTTAGTTCGTCAACATGGACAATACGTTCACAAAGTAATGCTATCGGAAATTTCATTTATTTGGCATTGGAATTTGAACATTAAATGACTGGTACTAACAATTGAATTTATTAGCGAATTTAAAAGTTGCTTCAAATCCTTCTAAAGTTCTAATATTTTTAAAAATTAACAGTATTTTAAAAGTGACAGTCAAAACTAGAAACATTTCGTTTATCATAGCTGAACCTGATATGTCTATGGTGATATGCTATTGAATCTGAGTATTATCGCAACGATAATGTTGCTGGAATTCGGTGGAGCTGAGCAATTTTATAATGCCCATAAATAAAATGATAATTCATTAATTCATATTAAAGGATACTGTTCACTCAGCAATGTCTGTCATCACAAGACTGTGTAGCAAAATGGAACCGAATGATTCTACTATACCGGAATGTAGTGCCAGTTTGGGAGCTCTCCTTGAACATGATGATTCGAAGGTTTACTTCACTAGAAATTTATATAAAAATAATGCTAAATACAGTTGAAAATTCTTATTCAACAAATCCTAATTATATTCTTTCGAAACATTAAACTAGAATTCTCCTTCAGGTGTCAGAGTGTGCTCTGCGTTGTTTCGCTGCACTAACGGATCGTTTCATTCGTAAATTCATAGATCCGGTGGAAATGGTACAGCATGGGAATCTTGTTGAACATCTGCTCAATTCACTGATGCCAGCACATCTGGTTAAAATAGCTTGCGCTGCATCAGCATCACACGTTAGAAATGCTACTTCAGTGGGATCAAGTGATTCAGTGACATCATCACTGGGATTTGGCTTAAATCGACCAGCACCATTCACCTCCGTTGTGATTTCATTACTGAGTAATCTTTGTCGTGGATCATCGACTGTTACTGAGCAAGTCATAAGGTTGTTTTTGCGATTAAGTCAAATTTTGGTTCCAGTGCCATGTTTTGATACCAAATGTATTTTTGATGCATTATAGCAGTAATAACATTTCGCTAATAAGAAACGACAGTGAGTGTATAGCGAATATTTTTTTTCCAGTTCTCCAGTACTTTTTTGTGCATTAAAAGCAATTCTGATGAGCAAAGATGAGCGCTGCATTATGGATGCTTTACGCCTTTGTGATCTTCTCATAGTACTTTTATGTGAAGGGCGAAGTGCTTTACCAAAAAGTATGGCTTCTACTGTAGTTAACCGTAACGAAAGAGGTTTGTCAGTTACGATTTTATTTGGTTTATGATGTAAATGCTGACTTTTTTAATTCTGAAGATATGATAATACTTCAAGATAATGCCATAGTAATATTTTCAAAATTAAAGAAGTCACTAAGCACATCGTAGAGAACGATTATTTTGTTTTTTTTTTTTTTTTTAGATCCTAATTCGTTCGACCGTTCTCATAGACATCTCATCGATGCAATTCGTCAACGTGATACAGATGCTTTGATTGATGCTGTGGAATCAGGACAGGTAAGTTTTTTAAATCTCACATCTTGATAAAAAAAAATTGCATGGTGGAAATAAATTTTTTTTTCGGTTGACGAGCTGTAAATCCTGTTGATTTCATACAAATGATTTAGGATAGACTTTGTTAAAAATTGTTTTAATTAAAAATCTTCGTATGGTTTTATTGTAATCATTCTTTTAGCTAATTTGAATGGAAGCGATTAATCGAAAGTAGTTTCTTTTAATTTGAATAGGAACTAAATATTGCACTAATGCCAATATCTGTTTTGCTTGGCATTTACTGATTGTATTGTTTTTTTAAATAATGTTCTGCAATCTCTCTCACAAATCACTGTAGGTTGACGCAAATTTCGCAGATGATGTGGGACAAACTCTGCTTAATTGGTCTTCTGCATTTGGCACTACCGAAATGGTGACATATTTGTGTGATAAGGGCGCTGATGTAAATAAGGGTCAACGCTCGTCATCATTGCATTATGCTACTTGTTTTGGTAGATCAGATGTGAGTTGTTTTTATGTCAGTTTTTTTTTTTCGAAAGCCACTTGTAGCTCACGTAGTTTTTTTTAAGATTGTAAAGATTCTATTGAAATACGGAGCGAATCCTGATCTTCGTGATGAGGAGGGTAAAACAGCACTGGATAAAGCACGCGAAAGAAATGAGGAAGAGCATCAGCTAATAGCGAATATCCTGGAAAGTCCGAGTGCTTATGTGCAAAGAAATGATGAAGGTTAGGTAAAATAATTGGCTTATGTAGTTAGATTTTTCGATAAATCTTTTTAAGAAATCAATAGTTCTGATAGCCGGTTGTCTTATTGGTTGTTACTATTTGCTACGCATTTGAGTGACGTTATTATATACGCATTACTGGAATACAATATATACTTTTATATTGGAATATTAAAAAATAATTTAGGTCTCGAAAAATTTAATGCAAGTGTAGGATTTTATGTCTGTAATTATCAAATGTGGAATTTAAATAGTATTCTGAACTTCTGGTTTAGAAAAGGAAGTAAAGAGAAAACTTGATGTTGCAAGAGAAACATCAAGTGAAAAGGTCGATCCAGCAATCGTGCATCAGTTATTGGAACAGCTTTTACCAGTTTTGTGCGATGTTTACCAGGTAAAATAGTTTTTTTTCTATCATTGATCGCTTCGGGACTTCAATTACTAACTCGTATGCGTTTCACTTTCAGCAGCGGTTAATCTGCAAATATTCTGCCACAATCGCTGTTAATCCTAGAAAAAAACTTTGTTTTTTTTTTAACCCACGTCACTTATTTAAATGTAATATTAGTTTCATACTTAGCCCATATCGATTGTCTGTTTTGCAGTAATTGAGACTGACATTTACTTTGAAATATCAATAAAATAAGTCTAATGTTAAGTTTGATTTCCGCTGAAGAATTTTTCTGCATCTTGAAATAAAATTACAGTTGAAGGCAACATTTGTTTGCAAAATTTTTCAACATATTATTAGTGATAATCTACTTTCAAATATGTTGTTATTGAAAACAAATTACCAATGACTTACAGCGTTCACTCGGTGCTAGTATACATAGATCCAGTTTATCGCTGCTTCGTAAAACTATCCATCATATATCACTTGAGTCAATGGAATCGATGGTTACGAATGACAGCGATGGGGTCGATGTTTCAATTGATATCTGCTTTTCTCGTGGACAACGATTTGCCGAAAATCTTGTCAGCGTTTTAATAATGGGTTTGGAACATGAGGATGACACAGAATCGCATGAAAACGTGTTACAAGTATGTGCTTAATCGCAATGGTCGTGTAAATACTATTCATTGCTAGTGAAATAGTAATGTCTTTTAAACTACATAATATCTTTTTTTTTGAAGTTAGATATATACATGTATACTTCATTCAAAAAAAAAAATACTTTTATTCGCTATTACGATTAAAAAACAATCATGTTGAGCAAGTGAAATGAGCATTTTTGATATGTAGAATAGACTGGCATTCAGTTACAAGTATAGTAGGCAGTGAACATAATTCAATTTTACAGATTATCAAGTCTCTGTTCATGAAAAATACAGACTTTTGGTTAGAGCAGTTGGTGCGCGTCGGAATTTTTGAAAAAGTTGAAGCTATTGCTAATCAACCAGTAACAACAATTAAAGGTAGTGCTGTGACAATAGTCATTGATAAGAGTGGTCGTATACCAAATTTTTTATTTGTTGCAGTCATGGATAACATGTTTGCGAAAGCAGGTGAAGTTCCACAAAGTTCAACTGACAATAAATCATGTTTCTATAGGCAAACAAACATGTGCACATTCTTGTTATATGTAGGGATATCTATTTATTACAAATAAATAGCTGCAGGAAAAAGCTCTGACATAAAGAATAAGCAGCATCTAACAGCGAATCCGTCAAAGAGTTATGGTGATATGAATAGAACGTCTTCAACGATTATATCGTCAGTCAAGGAAAAAAATGATCGCACTTTGGTCAGCGTCTTTGTCCACGTAAATTAAATTATTTATGAAGAATTTATTGTTAAAACATAAAATCTTACTTTAAAGATTTTTTTTCTTCTATGTTTTGTCAACAGTGCTTTCATGTTAGAAATTTCGTAATCTTATTCGTTATTGCACTAATAATCATATATTCTATTCTCAGGATAATGATTCACATAATGCGCAGATAACTTCATCTGCAGATATAAATGCTGTGACTTCACTTCCTACGCTGAAATTATCTGAGACTAATTCCGTCACACAGGGCTAGCATTTTCATTATTTTCATGTCTAATAATAATTTAGTAATGATGAAGTTTGAAAGTCGAAAGGAATTTCACTGCATTAGAGCATATAATTTCGGTGAGCCGTGCAGAAGCGTAATTCTCACTATCTTTTTCGATAAATCTCATGGAATATATACACTTATTTTCATAGTGACTTGCAAGTATAATATCGGCATTGATATTTCGTCAGCAGTAGATGATCACTGGAAAATTTTACAAGATAAGAGCTATCGATGGAAAGACTGGAGATTAATTAAAAGTCGAGATTCTTTTTTCATTTGGTGCGATGCTGTGGCCGTGGAGTTCAGGTCTTTTTTGTTAATGAAAGAGACTGCATTATGAATATATGAACTTTTCAATAAACAGTACCTTAACTTGGATCTCTATTAAGTTATTATCTCTACTCAATTTCATCAATACTTTTTTCAGTGACGGTAGTAATGGCTGGTTTCGCTTCATGTTAGATGGTCATCTTAGTACAATGTATAGGTATTCCATTTGTCTTGAATTCTTATCATGTCCTTATTGTTTTTTTTTTTCTTTTTTTTTTTTTTTTTCAACTTTTGCTTGGTCACATACTTCTAGTAGTGGAAGTCCGGAGGCTGGTTCTGACAATGCTGAAACACGTGGCGAGTTTTTGGATAAGCTCACCAAAGCTCGAAATGCTGTTCCTCCAGGCAGCTTGCTTCATTCGATATTTAGTGTACCAGATGCTAGTAAGACGGTATTTGTTTTCATTTAAACAATTTCATACAACATTTAGGTTTTTATGAATTTGTTCGTAAGGTGAAACCGAAAAAATTTTTTCGGGATGTTGTGCTTATGAGGATTTTAAACTAAAGTAGATTAGTATTTTTGTTTTCTTAATTATATACATATTTAGATTGAAGTTGGCAGTTGGATTTTGGCTTCGCCAAAAGTTAATGAATTGACTATAACAAATCGTGATGGGAATCAACAGCGTCTGATTATTGTGGAGGATTTGCCAGGTTTCATTTTCGAGTCCAATCGCCAAACAAAACATTGTTTCCAAGCAGAGAGGACTCTGGGTTTGTTTGAACATATCTTTTGAACTGCAAAAATTTTTTTTGTTACAAAATTCTATTACAAATATTATATTTTCATTTGTTTAAAGATGCATTTGTCCAAAAAATTAAATTTATTCTATCTTTATCATTAGATATTTGTTCATTTATAGGTTTGGACTTTGTTACTGGGTGGGCTGCACGAGGTAGAGGTCGACGTTTGTGTTTCCGCGCTGAGACTCAAAAAGCGAAACTACAAGAAATGGCGAAAGAAATTTGGGACAATTATTTGAAAGAAGCTCAGTCAAAGCCACGTGATGCCTTAGTCGAACTACAGAAAGCATCATTTATAATTAAGGTTCGTGTAAGTGATTCAAATAACACGTATCGCAAAAACGAAGGCGGATGGAGTCTTAAAATATTGCGTAGAGGAAACTAATGGACAAAAATTCCGTAAATGAAATGTTCGAATTTCTAGTTAACCAATGAGGTAGAATCTCTCAAATGCCCTCGTTTCGTAAAATTCGAAACACTCTTCTGCAGAACAGTAGTAACTCCCAAAAAAATTTTATTAGGGTTTTCGTCGGATCAATATTTTTCCTTAATTTCATTAAGGAAATTTGCCAGCAAAAAAGTGGCCGGTTGCCAAGACATATGCTTTCGAACTGGAGGCAGCTTTGAAATGTATACGTTCTTCTGTTGTTAGCGATCGTTTGCTGTCAACTTTTGAGTTGTCGATATCTGAATTGTTGACGCTTTACTGGCGGTTTTTGAAACTTGTACAAAGCGATTGTGAAATAGCAATCATTTTCCGAAGGGTCAACATATTTACTTATTTCTTTTTTTAAATGTTTCATTATTTCGTGATTTTTTGATTTTTGCATATCTTTGTTATTTATTTATTTTATCGATTTGTTAACATTTGCCTTTTTCTTATTTCAGTCATAAACTTCAGTTTAGGTTTTCGTAGACCAGCGTTCATTGTCCGCCCTTGTGCGTAAAATGGTGTCGATTCTAGATGCAGTAGAAAAATTTCCCCAGTATTTATATGATACTCCTGGTGGTTCATCATTTGGTTTACAATTACTTAATCACCGTATCAAATTAAAATTGGAACAATTTAATCCGAACACATTATCTCAGATGCACTTGTTGAACCGGTAATTTTTCATAGTGCAAATGAAAGGTTTGTTTGTGTTAGATCGGAATTACCATTAAAACATAAGTTTAAGGTAGTTTAAACAAACTCACTTTTAATATTTTGTCAAATTGAGGAAATTCTATGAGACCATTCACAGGTCATATAGCAAGAGCAGGCAGCGTCTGTGAAATGTTTCGACTATTTCGGTTTTGTTATTATTTTCAGGTCTGGTAGAACAATGAAAATAGAACCACTAAGTACAGTGAAGCAGTTGAAATGTTATATTTTGCGAATGGTTGCTAAACAGTGGTATGATCGAGGGCGTGAAACTTTTCATTTTGTAGAAGAAATAAGAAATGCAAAAAAACATGGAACGAAAATATCATTCACTTACACCAGTGATTTCGATGATAGAGGTTTTTCAGTATTTTTAGTATATATTTTTTGATCATAATTTTAGCCATTGGTCTGATGTATATTTGTCACTTTTTTGAAATCGAAGACTTGACTATGTGATGGTCATTGGCTGGAGATGGTTTTAGCGAACTGTTCGAATTTCACTAGGATGGCGATTTTAGACCGTTCCATTTTAAAAACCCGTCTTTTAGATTGGCAGTAGTGATAGTCATTGGTGCTGGTACTTAGAGTTGCATTAAAATCGTTTTGTATTTTTGTAATACTTTTTTTCATGAGATATCATGATCAGTAATTTTATAACTAAGAGTCATTTCAGGTATAATTTACTGGCTGGGAACAAATGGCAAAACAGTAGCTGAATGGACGAATCCAGCAAGCGTTCATGTTGTTTTTGTGACAAGTTCGGATGGTGAACGTTTGCCGTATGGTCAACATGAAGACATTCTGAGTCGTGATGCTCTCAATTGTCATACGTCTGACGATAAGTGAATTTTTTTGCCTTCTTTAAAAGAAGAACATAGGTTTATGTTTCAGGGCTTTTAGAAATTTTTTAAATTATTAACGTTGTATTCGATTTGTTTATAGAAGCGCTTATTTTACGATTGATCTTGGTGTATATTTTTATCCAAATACTTATACTCTCCGTCATGCTCGTGGTTACGGACGATCTGCTCTTCGTAATTGGCTTTTGCAGGTTTTGTTATGATTCTTCGAAAATCGAAAAATTTTTAATTAAAAGATTGAGTAATGAAAGTTCTGGAAAGACTTAATTTGACTAAAATTTGTCCTTTTAAATGCCTGTATTGAAGTGGGTGAACATAAAAGTTTTGAAGAAGTTTCGATTCTGGCTTTTTGTAGTATATTTTTATTTTATAGGCTTCTGATAATGGTCGAATATGGGACGTACTTCTAGTACATGAGAACGATACCTCTTTGAATTATCCAGGTTCAACAGCAACATGGCCAGTTGTATGTTCAGAGGGTAAAGGTATGTTTATGCATAATAAAAACTTAATTGCTTATCATTTTTTATCTTTTAATGGGTTTATTTTTATAATGTTTACGCAACACTGAGATTTTATGTTTACTGCAGCATAAATAGAAGTTGTGAACTATTATTTTAGGACCTTATCGATATATTCGCATTGCACAAAATGGCAAGAATGCTAGTAATCAGAATCATTATTTGTCGCTGTCAGGTTTTGAAATATATGGTGATATTGTTGATGTCGTGGTAAACACTTAAACTTCGAAATAATTTTTTCGCTCTGTTATCTAGAAGTTCACTACCATGTATTTCATTTTCTTTTTAAGCAGCAATTAGAAAAGGAAATTTTAGGATGTTTCAAAGCTGTGAATTAGACAAATGATATATCTACGGTCTTCGTTAACGGAAGTGGAACCATTTTTTATGCTTTCTTTGTTTCTATGATTGAAGAAGTACTCTATTCAGGTTGATAATTTTAAAATGTTAGAAGAAAAGCCAAGTGTGAGCAACAAGCGATCCAAGAAATATATTAGTAGTACTAAAGAAATATCAGTGAAAGAGAGCAGCGCTAGTGAAGCACCGCTTGCTTCAACTAATGTTGACGTACTATGGCGGCCTCGCTTAATGATGCTAGTGTTGTTTATTTGCCTGGTGGCAAAACTAATAATAAAGTTGTCAGCGGTGTTGTTGGGTCTGATTTGATACTCAGTGCGACAAATTTCATGAAAAACAGGTTTGATAAATTTTGTCGAAAGTAGCTCTCTGTGTTCGCAGTTTTTCAAAAAAGTATCCATATTCATTTCCTTTATAGTGGCAATTGAACCATTATAAATTGCTGAATTATTTTTTCATTTCAAAATATTTTTTGCAATTTTATTATAAAAAATCAAATGAAAGATAAAATTCATCCGTCGTTTCAATCCCCTTTCAATGAAACTATTTTACATTTTTTCAAAACATTTTTGTCGGAGTCCTAGGACATTTCGGTATCGACGTGGTTCACGTTTACTGGCATCAAATATAGCAGACGAGGAGTTCGTATAGCTAACGTGCCTGAAGCAGTAGAATGTCCCGTAGGCAGCCGTGTGGTTCGAGGCCCAGATTGGAAATGGGATAACCAGGGGAGTAATATGGAAGGCACTATCATTTCCATCATTGATAATGGTAATTTTTGGTTCAGCCTTAGCTAACTATCATTTTTAGAAAGAAAAATGAATTACAGAATTTAGGTTGGGTTGATGTTCAGTGGGATGATTGTACATCGAATTCTTATCGCTTTGGCGCAGACGGAAAATATGATATTGAACTGAAATCTGTCGAATGGACTCCAGTAAATTTCGTATTTTAAAATATTATTATTGAATGAATTTTGTACAACTGCTAGCTGCGTTTTCCAAGGGCAAAGTTTTAGGGTTTACGGCGAGGCTTTCGAGTAGTTGGTGACCGACGAGAAAACCATGCTGTAGTAACATTATCTTCCATCGGTAGCAATCAAGTGCCTCCAGGATTCGTGTAAGATAGTTTCTGTTTTAACATTTCGTATGCCAATAAAATTATATTTTAGATTTAAAATTACCATGGTCTACCAGAGATTTTTTTCAGAAGCTTTATGTGCTGAGCTCTTTTCCATTTTTCAGAAGACAGCTTCCTCCAATTCCATGCGGATTTATAGATTGTAGTCCCACAAGAACATTACGAAAAGCAAAACCTGGCGGTGCATCTTTTTCGCAATATCATCAGAGTGTCAGCTCACGTAACAGCGCTGAATTTGGCGGTTTGTTTTATTTTTCTCTCTATTACTTTAGCTATTAACGAAGTTTTTTAAGCTTTGAGTTCAATTTTTGCCGAATTGCTTTCTGTAATTAATGAAATATGTACGATTTAATAAAGGTTGTTGAAGAACAACTTCTTTACATCTTGATTCAACTTTATGCGGAAGGAAACTAAAATATTCGAAGTGTTATTGCTATATAACATTATTTTGAGATTTTGATCGAAACATATCCGTCTCTTCTCCTCATTGCGGCTCACAAGAGCATCATAAAAAAGACTGCGTTAATGGTTTGGATTGTTCTAATTCACAAAAATCAAAAATTAATACCGAAAAAGGCGAAAGTAGGTTTGAAACAATCTGTTAAGAAAAGTCTTTGGTCAGTATTGAAATGATTAAAAAATCAATTCCAATTGTGTCTTCAAGTATTTTTTGCAATAATTTAATGAAGAGTCTCATATTTACAGGCAATCTTGATGCTAAGGTCATCACTACGAATCAGCTATCTTCAACTGTTGCACAAAAATCAATGTCAACTACCAATTTGTTTGATGTAAAAATTTGGTCTGTTTAATCTGCGTAAGAATGGTTTCTTGTTGAATAGCACTCTATATTTCATTCGTCAATAATTTTGACTGTTATACTGTAACTCTTTAAAATATGGCTTCCATTTGCAGTTGAAAAATGTTAATTAATTAATTAAACATTATGGACGGATGAAAATTTTTCATAAAATTTATATGGGTTAAAAATCTTTTGCCGTAGTTTCAGAGGTCTGTGGCAGAGGAGCGAGCTTCGGTAGCATCAACGAATCAAGCGGCGAGTGCGGAATCTTTGCAGCATCAGACAACATCTTTAGAAAATTTATTGGCACGTTCGAAAATCTTCGCTGATCATATTCCCGAAGTCGTCTCGGATAATATACCTCCAATTGAGGGTCAACATACAATTGGTAGGAATTTCCGTTTGTTCAGTGAATAGCAATCACGTCTATATAAATTTTTGGAATAGCTACGTTTCGGTTCTATATCTGATTCGCCAGCACTTTATATATGCTCAATTTTGCACTAGATTTGTAACCTGATGCAGATTACAAATCTCTTGTCCTTTTCATGCCTTCTTCCTTATCCGTCAATGTATCAGACATAATTCATTTTTTTCTCCTTCCCGGAATAGAAAATTGTATGGGAAGCAGAAGAAATATAAACATACAATAGAAAACAGGTCGCTAGTCGATGTTATCGGTGAGAAATAAATATATGAAATTTAGAATTTTTCCAAAAATATTGCCATTACAACAGTAACCTCCCGGCGTACTTTTTTCATCATTCTTCTGGTGTTTGTGTTCCCTG